>ML260064.1:850-28665 GCA_005239495.1 Nicotiana undulata | reverse complement strand
TTTTTCGGGGCTCCCAAAAGACGGGTTCGCGGGCCCAAATTGAAGCCTGATTAGCCCCCCCCCCCCCTCCCCGGTAGAGACGGGGGTTGTGCAACCTTATTAAATGATTGAGGGTAAAGTTCATCCCCTCAATCCGATTGGAAAAGAATCGAAGCATATACACTATCCTCCAAAATGAAGGATAGATCTGACCAAGTGTCACCTGGTATCGATGACAAAAATCAAGGAGCACCGGGTCCACCTGCAGAGACGAGTGTTCAATAGGACCCAGGGTGAATGGGTACGTATAAACGCTAAGGAAGCCCTCTTTGTAAGTCGTTATGCTCCCCTCAGCATTAGGGATCTCAACTTGAACCGCTTCTTCCTAGCAACAATATGTTCTTACTCTCTTTACTTCAGATACAACACTTATCTACCTATATATGGGCTCGCGTCGGCCCGACGTGTTAGGGTGTTTGTCGACGGTAAGGTCAGAAACTATTTTGAAATCATCGGGGACGCATTGTTGGATGCTCGGTGGTTTCCTTGTTTTATCCTTGGACGGGCGAGCGGGGGAGGAAACGCCCTCTTGGGAAGGAACTGTTTTAGAAGTTTTGTCCATGAGTGTGTCGGAGCCTTTGAGGAAAAAGACAAAAATGAGCACGGAGAGGGAATGAATGTTGGAGAACTTGAAAGGTAGTTTAGAAATTTTGACGGTGGCTGTAAAGGTGTGGATCACATGTGAGTATGGTATTTATAGGAATCATGGGTCCAACACTCAAAGAGCGGAAGGGTCGGACCTTTCGGCTGGTCGTGGGTTTTTGATAACCGTGCTGACGGCGACTCTTGTGCGGCTTTTAAGAGCAGATCATTTAATGCTCTGACAGAGTGACGTCATGGTAAGAATGTCGAGGGAACAAGCGTTCGAGACCGTTTATTATCGTTTTACTCTAAGAAACGCGGGGACTATCTGTGTACGGCTAAAATCGGGAAGGCTAATTTTATGTCTGTTGAGGTATGCGGTAGCTTATTCGCGTAACATTCAAGGTATGGCCCGAGGTCCGACCTCGGGCATCCCTTACGCGCGATCTCGAAGTGATGCGGGTTCAGGATCGTCATAGAGGAATGTCACGAGGATTGAGGCAAGCAGCTCTATAGTAAAGTACGACTCTGTATTCAAACATTAGATAGAAGTATCAATTGTAAATCTTTGCAATAAATGTTAATGTACTATGTTGGGATTCTCCCTCCTATATAAAGGGGACCCTTGTCATTTTGTAAGACATACAATATTGAATACAAGGAACAAGAACATTCTCTACTTCATTACTCAAACATTTTCCATTTCTCTCCGCTAGCTCATTTACTTACATTTATTGCCTTCTATTAATTGTTCATCATTTATAGCTCATTATTGATCATAAATAGTATACCTTGAAGCCTATAAGTTTGATATAGCTTCATCGACCATCCAACGGTAGCCCCAAGCCTCGACCTTGAGGACCCCCGAGGCCAACATCAAACGTCCGATTTAAGGTATCCCGGTTTGCTTATCTTCGATTTCTTAACTGTTTTTGCTCTATCTACTTTGATCACACTTAGCATAAACTTCCTAACAACTAGTACTAAAATAAATCGCATATTTTTAGAACCACATAATCAAATATAATTGTAATTACCGTTTTCAAGGTAAACAATCATATCTATATCCATGCCATTTCTTATTTGGTTCACTTTCGTATAAGCTACCATGTTAGTTATTCATGCATTCCATTTGTTTATCTTATAAATATCATGCTTTCCTTCATGTTTGTTATATCCATATCTAAGTCTCCTACCAAATTAGCTAGTGAAATGTATGTTCTTTTACCTTAAATATTGTCATTAGTTCTATCTAGTATGTTATTGTTACCTATGTGCACTGCGTTGTTCATTATTGCTACTTGTGTATCTTCCACTTTATCGTTATTGTTATTGGCATTTCTTTCACCTGGTTGGTACTGTTATACGTATGATCGGTAAGGATGCACGAAGGGTGTTACCATTCCATTTGTTTGATATATTGAGTATATTTCTTGCACTATGAAAGTTATGAATGTACTGCCATGATTTCTTTTGATGATCTTTGTATTGCCTCGTATATCTGTTTTTGTACTCTTCATTGTTATATTTTTGTATCGTCCTAGTGCTAGACTAATGCACACGTTATATAAGTGAGTATGTTTTAACTAAAAAGCCTTGTCACTAGTTCTGTGAGGTTAGTCAAGATACTTATTGATTACATGGGGTCGATTGTACTCATACTGCACTTCTGCACCTTGCGTGTAGATCTTGGAGCTGAGATGCGGTAAATGAGGGGAGCTGACTCTAAAGATGTTCGTGTATTAAAGATGTGGCTACCACTTGTCCCTGGGTAGTTTTAGAGTTAAATTATGTTTATGTACATTTCAAACAGAAGTTATATTTTTTTTTTATCAGTTTTTGCAAAAATCGAGTCTTAGTCGCTCATGACTTATACTACCAATCCTTGGGATATTGTATGAAATCCAGATATATCATTTGTTGATCGCATTTATTTTATTAGAATTGTGTTAACTGTTAATTGGCTGACCTAATGAGTTGGGTTAGGTGCCATCACGACTAGCGGGTTTTGGGCTGTGATAAGTTGGTATCAAAGCTCTAGGTTCGTAGATTCTACGAGTCATGAGCAAGTGTTTAGTAGTGTCTTGCATATCGGTATGATGATGTCTTTACCTATCTTTGATAGGCTAAAAGGCATTTAGTCGTGCGACCTTATTTCAACTTAAAACCTACGATTTTGATTCTTCATGTCCGTTCATATGCGATGTTGCACTCGGTATCAGCTATGCGTCGACAGTTGTGATATTTAAGATGGATTATGGAAGGATATGGATGTTTTCTTACCATCGCGATGTGCCCTCTAGTCTTAGGAGCAGATAATGATAGATCTTCCAGTCGTTCATTTATGGTACGAAGAGGATTTTTGAATATTGTTGGTAAGCACGGACTTGGGAAGACTGGCGGGTGGCCTAGTTATTGTGATTATGGTGAGGTTATGGTAACATGATGATTTGAGTACAACCAGGGGGTTATCTCTTGCGTGATGTTTCGTATGAGGTTTTCATTCGGTGGAATGCATATATTATCATTTTAGAGCATTTGGGGGAATTTTCCTGACCATTGCAAGGATGGATGTTGCTCCCAAGCACACACACAAGTGTACGTGGTCGACAAGTAATATAGGATTGTAAGTCCAGATATAGTACCCACAGGGATTTGTGATTAACTATTTACTAAGTTAAAATAAGACAATTAATATATCCAAGTGATTTTCTAAAGTATGAATATTTAACTAAAATTAATCTAGAATAGTAAACTATGAAATTAAAGGAAACAAGTCAGCAATCTTATAGATGAATTCAATGGGAGAAAATATTCTAGAGTTATGGGTTGGCTAACAATCCCGTTGAGTTTTTCACTTAAATCGTCTAATTACCTTATCTGGTTTATCAGTTGACAAGGCTAATATTTCTCGTAACCTTCTCCTGAAGTACTACTCGCCTATTCAAGTTAATCTAACAGTTATATTCCTATGAAATTAGAATTAACAACAACGCATTAATAATTCCTGTATAGTAACCAAGCAAGGCGATTAGGTATATTCCTGTCCTAAACGTTGATCCTACCCCCACTAAAGTTAAGATCTTGCTCTACCCATTCTTATATACAGTCTAGAATTCCCTCTCCCGAGTTCAATCTTAGATTCGTAGATAGTATTCAATTGGTGATCAAGACATCAAATAGTTAAGTGCAATATTGAATGAATAAACAAATATGATAAAATAATAAGAATAATTCAAGCTTCAAACTACAACATTCATGCAGCACCCAAAACTTTAGAACTAATAAAGTATGAGATTAAAGGAAGAGAAGAGAAGAAAAACTAGTTAGAAGCCTCCTCCAAGCGTGGTGAGTGTTCTCCCACGTGAATTCTCCTTCAAAGTATGTTAGATCCCTTGCAAATTAGGTTTAGGACCCCTTTTATATGAGTTGGGATCGTGTAGGGCCGAAATAACCTTATCCTGAGCGAACTAGGAAGAACCTCCGCAACACAGCGTCCAGGGCAGCGCGACACACTGGACCTGACGCTGAAAGCTGCCCTGGATACTGAAACCAGTAACATTTTTCCGTTTTCACTTCAAATTCCTTGGTTTAGTTCCTTTTATTTTGTCTTCAAGGGGGACAAATACCAAAGGGTGTCCCCCCATTTTCTCCTTTTTTTATATTCGTTTAATTTCCTTTCTTTTTCTTCCGCGTTTTATTCAATTTTGCTCAAAATCTCTTCATCTTCATATCGTTTTATTCCTACATAGTTAAAATATAATATTAAGCACCAAGTAATTTAATTAATACTAAAACGATGATTAACAGTACATAATGTGAGGCAATAATGATTAAATATATGTATTTTTAACCTACAACACCCCACACTTAGACTCTTGCTCGTGCTCGAGTAAGCATTAAAATCGCTCTCAATAAATCAAGCCTAGAAACACCACAAATTTGGTTGGTACTAGGCATTAGGCCCTATAGCAACTCAAACCATCAGATATACACTTCACAATCATCGTGCAAGATATACAAGTCACAAACAAACAACAAACTTGTAACCTCCTAATCTCTGAGACGGACTCTAGCTTACCAAATTTGAGCTCGCTCACCTACTCTGTCAAATAAATGTAATAACATCACCTATCTATCATGAAACAAGTTCCCTTACAAGAATAAATAGTCCATACACTCAAATCAAAGAATGAATATAATTTAAGGATTTAGCATCAAAGAACAACTCTCTCACTCACAAAACATTGACATGTATGCACAAAGAACCATAGGTTTTCCCATTGTGTACATCTCTACTAATTAAGTATGCTCGAATAGAATCAAATAGGACTTTAACGGGTTGTAATGCTGGCTAGGGGAGAATTATATAATAGTGACTTACGTTTCCCTAAATACTTTGTACTTTTAGACTTCATCACCCATTATTTTCTACTCTTCACTCTATTTTTCAGCCCTCTCTTCATCAATTGTTTCACAAGTATTTCCTCATATCAAGACCGTTTCATTTTGTTTTCAAAGCAAAAAAAAATTTCATTTTTTTTATGTCACATTATTTTCAAGAGAGTCTTTTCATCACTTTTCAGCTATGGTTGATCACCATTTTTCACTTAATCATCCCTTTCTTAAAATTTATCAATTAATTTCATAGTCTAAGCAAGAGTGCTCAAAGAAGCAGGGTGCAAAAATAAGGGATTCAATAAATGGATCAAGGCAAAAGTACAGCTTCCAAACAAAATACCACAAGTTCAAAGGTCTAACTAGTGGTACAATATCTGAAAAGGCTAAAATTCACAAGACACATCAAAGAAAGCCTATTATCACCTTCTAAACAGAATAACACTTTTATTTCGCTTTAATAACATGCAAGGCAAGTTCGACACTAAGATGCAAAACATGGAATACATGCAAGAAATCCTCACCACACATGGCACAAGTATCAATCAAGATGTATCAATTCTTGTCTAAGACAGACAGGATCATAGCGAACGCAAAATAATAATAAGTTATATACAGAGTCACAACCCTGAGCTTAGGTGTCAGAAAGTCTGCTATTTTATTCATTACTCTAGCACTCAGACGAAAGTATTACTCAAGCTCAAGCCTAAATAGACTAGTATCAAACAAGTCACACATAGTTTTTCTTCTCCCTCTTTTTCTACTCCTAAAAAAATCTGATCCTAAAAATAAAATTTTTTACCCGGTTCAAGTTACATCCCCTGGAAAAAAACCGATGCAAATAGAAAAACCAAGGGAATTATTACCTTACTAAAACTAACTAGAAATGAAATAAATATTTTTGACTTTTTTATTGGACCTTAATCCCTTAAGAAAGTTGTTCACAAAATCCATCATCAGGAAAAGTCCTAATTTTCTGATTTGTTTTTCTTTTTGGTTTATTTTTTAACAAAAATATTACACTAAGAATGAGTACTACAACTAAGCTAAGATAACACAGAAAATCACCTAGAAAATCTTCCACCCCACACTTAAAATTGTGCAATGTACTCAATGCACACTCAAAATAACAATAGGGTAAAAGAGACTCCCTGGTAAGACAAAGGCCGAAGAATTAGCAGCTCACGAGATACTCGGACTTCTCCCAGGTATGGTTCTTTGTGCGGGTACCTCACACTCAGTTTCAACCACCTGCTCGCTTTTGCACTCGCCTATTGGATTTTCCATCCTCCTACTCCTACAAAATACAAAAATAAAACTACAAATATAACACAATAAGAAAAACAAAAAGAAAAACAAAAAATAGAATTAAGTTGCCTCCCAACAAGCGCTTGATTTAACGTCGCAGCACGATGTCGTCACTTTCACCACTTTTACTTCCACTTTAACGATATGAATTGCGCCCCCAATATTATATCAATTTTTCTATCACGTTCCTGGGGCGGTGATGTGAATACAAAAGAACCAAGTAAACAATGTCGCATCTTGCACTTCTTGGCCTTTAAGTGAGGGATGTCATTTTGTCTCATTGACATTGCAAATTTAAGAATGTAAAGGTCTTGTTATTCATCTATACATCTCTCTAAAGGCTCGATCTCCATGTATCCATCCAAACATATTGTAGAAAAATAATTAGAATGAGGACCAACACGCCCCAACTCCAAAACTGTATTACTTTTGACATCCTTAATAAGATATACTTCCTCAACCTCAGTATCATCCACAAGAACATGGTCTAATAATTGGTATTCTCGTTTTAGCTCCTCAATTTGGCCTAGAAGATCTTTTTCAACTTCACAAAACTCATCACTAAATTGTTGGGTGTTACACACACCAACCTTTGCACTCAATTGAGTCTCTAAGTTGTGAATAGAACTTCCAAATTGGTCGATCTCTTGTTTCAATTCATCTCTTTCTTCTATAAAGTGTTGCATCTCATTCATAATTTTCTCACGGAGACCTCCATATTCCTCTTATAATTTCATGTTCATATCAAGAATGCAAACATCGTGTTCCACATCATCCAGTTTTTACTCCTGTCAAACTCACAAGAATTATTAGAATCAACATAAGAAGGGATTGGAGTAGGATAACAATACTTAGGACAATTATTCCAATTTCCACCACAAATAGTACAGGATTGAGATGGTGCACACAACTCGGTACTGGGAATATTTTTACAATATTACCACAAGTGGGGTCCTTTACAATATGGAAAAGGATCACAAAAACAAAAATACTTACTATCCCACCACTTTTCGTTCAAAGATGCCAATGAAAAAATGTTATACTAACTACACTAAACTAAAATTAAAAACTTAAATAGATAAGAAGTAAAAATCTAATCTAGTAAAATAGTTAATTTCTAAGTCCCCGACAACGGCACCAAAAACATATTTCCCTCAAACGCACACGCAAGTATATGTGGTCAAATAATAATATAAGATTGTAAGTCTAGATATTGTACCCACATGGACTTGTAATTAACTATTTACTAAATTAAAATAAGATAATTAATCTATTCACGTGATTTTTTAAAGTATGAATATATAACTAAAATTAATCTACAATAGTAAACTATGAAATTAAAGGAAACAAGTCTGAAATCTTAGAAAATATTCTAGAGCTATGGGTAAGAAACAATCCCGTTGAGTTTTTCACTTAAATCGTCTAATCAATTTATCTGGTTTATTAGTTGATAGGGTTAATATTGCTCGTAGACTTCTCCCGAAGTACTACTCGCCCATTCAATCTAATCTAACACTTATATTCCTATGGAATTAGAATTAACAAGGACGCATTAATAATTCCTGTATACTAACCAAGCAAGGCGATTAGGTATATTCATATCCTAACCGTAAATCCATCCCCCACTCAAAGTTATGATCTTGCTCTACCTATTCTTATATGCAATCTAGAATTCCCTCTCTCGAGTTCAATCCTAGATTCATAGATAATATTCAATTGGTGATCAAACAATCAAATAATTAAGTGGAAGATTGAATAAATCAACCAATATGATAAAATAATAAGAACAATTCAAGTTTCAAACTACAACGTTCATGCAGCACCCAATACTCTAGAACTAAAAAACTATGAGATTAAAGTAAGAGAAGAGAAGAAAAACTAGTTAGAAGCCTCCTCCAAGCGTGGTATGTGTTCCCCCACGTGAATTATACTTCAAGTATGCTAGATCCCCTCAAAATTAGGTTTAGGACTCCTTTTATACAAGTTGGAATTGTGTAGGGTCGAAATAACCTTGTCGTGAGAGAACTAGGACAAACCTCCGCAACACAGTGTCCTGGGTAGCGCGTCACGATGGCCTTGACGCTGAAACCAATAACAGTTTTCCGTTTTCACTTCAAATTCCTTTGTTTAGTTACCTTTCTTCTGTCTTCCACTAGGGGGGGACAAATACCAAAGGGTGTCCCCCTATTTTTCTCCTCTTTTTATATTCGTTTAATTTCCTTTCTTTTCTTCCGCGTTTTATTCAATTTTGCTCCAAATCTCTTCATCTTCACACCGCTTTATTTCTACATAGTAAAAATATAATATTAAGCACCAAGTAATGTAATTAATATTCAAAAGATGATTAAACGTACTAGAATGTGAGGCAATAATGATTAAATATATGCATTTTTGACCGAACATCAATGGGTATTTGCTTGGTGGAGTCTTCAAAGTGTTCTATCGCCAGTATTGCATGAGTGTTTTTGATGTATTCAGCTAAATAGCAGTGCAAGATCGGGGCAACTATGAAGTTATGCTACCTTGGGTTACGATGATGTGTTCTATTATTTCGAGCTAAGTGGGGGAGTCTGTCATCGATGATTGAATTGCAGGATCATGCATTGTTTCAATTTCTGGACTGAGGATTGCTTGGTCGTTTCTTTGAATAGCCATGTGTTGGTGAAGCGGGGGTTTCTTAGTGCTTATTGGTCGTGTATTGAAGATAGGTAAGGTGAGTGGTTATCGAGAAGGTTCTGATGAGTTCCAGATCATATGTGGCATTTAAGGAATCCTGAATTTGTGAATGAATAAGGTTTAAGATCACTAGTGAATGGTAGTAAATCAAAGGTATTACTATTTCAAGAATGATTTGACATGGAAATATTAGAGATATGCAAGAAGTGGCTTCGTATTTGCAAAAGGTTCCTTTAGAGCGAGCTTATCAGATTGAGTTACTTTTGGGTTGGTAGTCTGCGTGACTTAGTTGATTTAGAGGAGATCAGTTCTCATGACTTGATTATGTGTTAATGAGTTTCCAAAGAATTCACCATGGTTATGGCCAATTCCCAGAGTTGATGTTTTCTACAGGTATAGAAGCTATATTGCATGCGGTTATGTTCTCCTAGGTTGAGTTAAATAATTGGTTCTCGGTTGATGAGGTGTTCATCTTGCTTGTGGTTCAGAGTCGATTATGAGATTTTTGTACTTTCACAAGATTAGCATGTTAGTGGAGGTGCAACGTGTGGGGTTGAAAATTGCGAGTTCAAGGCTGCGGTTTAGTTTTGCAGGGAAAGATGTGAGTTCTTGATGCAACAGACGATTTCGGGTATTTAAAAGAATGCTAGCACTATTTGATATTGTCGGAGGAGAGTGTGCATGTTGGCAGGTGCATTGTGTTTTGACTTGTGAGTATTTTTCTATATGATGATGGAGTATGAGTGACATATCAGCTATTCGAGTAGCGGTGTTGAGATCAGATATGGAGATTCTGGGATTCATGAGGTTTAGAGAATGGATGTTTTCGTAGGCAGACTATTCATTTATTACGGATTATGAACAAATGTTGAGGATTAGATGATTGATGGTATGTGTTATGAAAATGTTGTTATGGACTTTTGGAAGGTTATTTACATGTTTGGGGATGATCAAAATTTGGTTTGGGGATTATTTGTGAGCGTAATAAGAATGTATATTCTATATCGGATCGAATTTTCTTGGTCTTGCACAGCTGTTACCAGAGGTATATCAGCGGACGGAATGAATTTTATTCGCGCCTTGGTCTATGTTAAATGTTTCTCTCTTATGCTATGACGAGTTGTGAGGGTTACATGAATATTCACATGCATTTTGTAATTCCGTTGTGGCCTTATGGAGTTATGGCCGTGATGGTCTTCATGATGTTGATTTTCTAATTGCACCGTAATTGTGCTTTTCTTTCTCAGTATTGTTTATGCCTAATTATCTTCCCACAATTGTATTTGTGCACTATGTCGTGCTTGATATTGACACACATGTGATCAGTGAGCCCGAGCATTATGGCTTGATGAATACCCCTATGTGGATTGATATGATTGGACCGGGTTTTGCCCCGCAACAAAACTGTGATGAGATGCAACTCCTTATGCTTATTTTGTGTGTTTTTGTTTCACTTTCTAGAATATAGTTCATAGGAAGATGTTAAAATTACCCCGCCTGCTTAACTTGCTTAGTAGCCTTCTTATTTACCTTTCTTACTATTATTCACCATGTCTGAATTATTACTTGTTTGGTGTACTGAACCGCATTGTGTGGGGCTCCATATGGCTTTGGCGTGTCGGTTGGGCTGCTTGTGTGGTCGGAGATGATATTTCTAGGCCTGAGATTTGCACTATCATATTGGGATGAAGAATGATTGGGAGAAGGATACCATATTTTCGTTCAAAATTTGGCTATAGTCCTTGTCGGACGGGTGAGCTTCTTGACTTGTTGATATGATGAGTAGTTATGAGTTTCTTTATGTTTCTTTCATCGTCGGCAGAGTATGAAGGTTTAAAACGAGGTTTTATTTGATATAAGGTTTACTACCAGTACCAAAATCATTTTTATGTAGCTATTCTTGTTAGAAGTTATTGCTGTGAGTATATGAGTTATGTGGTATATCATGTGATTACATATTGGGTTATGGTTATGGCTTGGTATAGTTTGTTCAGACTTATAAAGTGGGTCGATACGAGATTCTAGTCTTGTAATGAATTCCAGATGTTGGAAATTGGGTTCTAAGGTTTACAGACTAAGGTTGAAGTAAGGATATCTAGTTATATTATGTTGGCGGGCTTATATGGAGTGGGGTGACGTGGGATAACCCCCGGCTACGTGGATGGTAAGGTTACTCCATGATTTGATGGCCCTGTAACGACTCTTGGCGCGTTCGAGGACGAACGTATATTTAAGTTGGGGAGGATGTAACGACTCGACCGGTCGTTTTGAGTATTTGCATTCCGTTCAGCTATTTGAAATCTTGAGTAGCTTTATATGACGTATTATGACTTGATTGGGTCGTTGGTTTTGGTTTTAAGGTGATCCAGGGTTGATTCGGATGAAGGATTCTCATGTTAGAAGCTTTAAGTTAGGAGCGTTAGCCAAGTTTGACTTTTATGTATTTGACCCTTGATTGAAGTTTTGATAGTTCCATTAGATCAAGATGGTGATTTTTGACTTGGGCGTACGTTCGGATTTGTATTTGGATGTTTCTTGAAGGATTTGGCATTAATTTAAGAAAGTTGGAAATTTGGAGTTTTGGAATTTTCATAAGTTTTACCGAAAGTTGACTTTGACGATATCGGGTTCAGATTTTGGATCCGGGAGTTGGTAGATTCATTATGTCATTCGGGACTTGTGTGCACAATTTGAGGTTATTCCGAGTTGATTCGATATGGTTCGACACGAGTTTTGAAAGTAGAAAGTTCAAAACTTTTAAAGTTTGATTTGAGGTGCGATTCACGGTTTTGATGTTGTAATGTGGTATTTTAGGCGTTGAGTAGGTCCTTAGTATGTGAGACATGTTGGTATGTTCGGACAGTGTCCCGAGGGGATCGGGTGAGTTTTAGGGTGTTTCGGATCATTCCGGATTTACTTGGAGTTGCTGGTTTCTGTTGTTTGCTGATGACTCTGTCGTTCTTCACGATCATAAAGAAATGGTCGCAATCGTGTAGTTATTTATGGAACTGGGGGATTTTCTTCATCGTATTCACGGTAGGCCGACTGCGTTCGCGTAGAGTTCGGGAAAATCTTCTTTGCCTTCGCGAATGTGGGATCGTGATCTCATAGTGTGAGCTAGAGTCGTTCTTCATCGCGTTCGCATAGTGGGAGCCGCGTTCGCGATGTTCTGAGTCAGTTATGAGTCGCGTTTGTGAAAAATGTGCCGTGAACGCAAAGTGTAATCTTGTGGCAGTCACGTCTATGCTTCGCGATCGCGATGAGTGTTTCTCTTAAGTGGTTATAAGTACTCTATTTTCTGACCTTGAGTCATTTTATCATATTTTAAGCTATGGAGCTTGGATTTGGGCGATTTTCACCACATGGATTCGGGTAAGTATTTTTTACTCAGTTTTGATTATATTTTATGAATCCTAGTTTTTTGGCATTTCTTTGATGATTTCAAAAGAAAAATTGGAGGCGGGGGTGTATAATCTTTCCTAAAAGTGAAGTTTTGAGTTTTAAACATCGATTCGGAGTCGGAATTGAGAAAAATTAGTATGGTTGGACTCATAATTAAATGGGTTGTCAGATTTTCTGAGTTTTGTCGGATTCCGAAGTGCGGGACTGGGTTTGAATTTTTGGTTGACTTTGGGTAAATGTGAAACTAGTGATATGCTAAATTCGGTCATCACTATGCTTATTCACTAGTACATCTCTATGATTGTTACTCTTGAGATATGGGATCTTATACTTGAGTTGAAGATCATTTTTGAGAATTGTTGAACTGCTCGAACAATAAGGTTCTTTAGGTTTATTGAATTATTATTGGCTTGAAAGTTGTGATATTCATTTGGAATATTAGCTTAATCACTCTCTTTGATGTTATTCATGCTTCCTACCGTGCTTATTATTGATATACATGTGCTTGGTGAGGAAGAGTGTAAAAGCACGAAGGGTGATACCATGCCATTGAATATGCATTATCATGTGACGAAGAGTATAAAGCACGAAAGCTGATGTCGTGCCATTGCATATACATTATTGTGTGAGGATGAGAGTAAAGAGTGAAGGGTGATGCCTTGCCATTTCACTAACATTATCATGTGAGGATGAGAGTAAAATCACGAAGGGTGATGTCGTGCATGTCGCATCCCGTTTTCTCGTGAAAGCGGGTTTCGACATGTGACAACTCTTTTAAATGGGTATTAAAATAGAAGAGTCGCCACCTAACGGTTTAAGGTGCGTTAGAGAAACTATTTGCAAATAACTTTATTTGGCTAGTCATTGCCACCTATATATGGTAGATACCGGGTCTCCCGATATCGAAGTTTCTAAGGCATTCCCAGCCCGATCTCGAGAGGCTCGAAGTGAAGTCTGAAGTTCGACCTCGAAGTGCATACCTCGAGAAAGTATGCCGGAGGCCCATCATGGCCTACCTCATAGCAGCATAAAGTCGATGACCGTCATGGAAAGGCGGGAAATCCTAAGGACACGTGGTTAGAGATGACAAGGTCTGCAAAGATAGTACAAGTCCGTACAAGGCCACTATACAGCTTTACCAATAGTATTTCTCTGTCATAATTAGACGTGTATTATGTTGGGATTCACCCCTCTTATATAAAGGGGACCACAAACATTCTTGTAACATACAATATTTACTGCAATAGAACATTCTCTGCTTTTCTCGTGCTCACACTGTCTCTCAACTTTATTTATTATTGTTCTTCATTTATTATCATTGTTCTTCATTTATTGCTATAGTCTGACCTCGAGGTCCCCAGTTCCAGTGAGCTCGAGGCCCTAGTCTTGTGACAACATTGGTTTGCTTATCTCATTTTCCTTACTTACACTTATTAATTCTTGATTATTAACTAGTATCAGAATAAACCACATATTTTTAGAACCACAAATCAAATAATTGTCAACACCATTTTCGAGGTAAACAGTTTGGCGCCCACCGTGAGGCTAAAGATAATAGTGATTGTTTTGGTACTAGTTTTCTAAAAACACAAGTTATTTTTTACACTTTTTCTTGTCCAAGAATCTTTGATTTCAGGTCAAAAAATGTCTAACTCAACAAATTCACATGGAAACAACGGTCTTGAGCTCCATGGAGAGAATAGTGCAACTGCCTCAGTACCCGGTGTGCCACCGCAAAACCCTGGGGTAGCACCAGTCCCTGTCAATGTAGGCTCACGCAATGCTTTGCACATAGATTTGGGTACTGATACAGATGAAAGTGTGCGCGGGGGTGACTAATATGATACACAAAGAACACAAGCTCGAGAATAAGGAAAAGTTAGCCTACAGGTCATTTTTGAAATGTTACGAGCACAACAAGTGGCTATTGCCCAGCTTCAGAGTCATCAGAAGACCCCGAGCACAGCAAGACCAGAAACAACTCCTCGAGTTGAACCAGCACCAGAAAGATTGAGCAATAATGGGTCAGGAACAGACCCCGCTATTATGAAAATGCTCGAGGACCTCACCAAAAGGATCGAGTCAGGAAAAAAGAAGATAGAGGCCAACGACAAAAAAGGTGGAGACCTATAACTCGAGGGTCGACTAGATCCCGGGCGTACCTCCAATTTTGTAGGGAGTAGATTTGAAGAAGTTCATGCAGAAACCATTTCCAGCAAGTGCGGCTCCGAAGTCCATTCCGAAGAAGTTCAGGATGCCCAATATCCTAAAGTATAACGGGAAAATAGATCCCAATGAGCATATTACCACTCATACTTGTGGTATAAAAGGGAATGACTTAAAAGACGACGAGATAGAGTCCGTTTTGTTGAAGAAATTTAGAGAAACAATGTCCAAGGGGGCCATGATGTGGTATCACAACCCCCCCCCCCCCCGAACTCAATAGATTCGTTTGCCATGTTGGTTTACTCTTTTTTGAAGGCACATGCTGGTGCTATTAAGGTCGCTACAAGGAAATCCGATGTCTTCAAGATTAAACAAATAGAGAACGAGATTCTAAGGGAGTTCGTATCTCTCTTCCAGATGGAGCGAATGGAATTACCACCAGTATCCGATGACTGAGTAGTGAAAGCCTTCACTCAGGGCTTGAATGAACGAAGCTCAATAGCCTCGAAGCATCTGAAGCAGAATTTAATCGAGTATCCCGCCGTAACTTGGGCGGATGTGCACAACAGGTACCAATCAAAAATTAAGGTTGAGGATGACCAATTGGGAGCCCCCTCGAGCTCAGTATATCCAAACAGGTTATTAGCAAAAGAATCAAGGAATGCATAAAGGGATCCGAGACCAAACAGGGAAAGATACCAACCATATGTCGAAGACCGAAGAAACTCTTCGAGGCGTAATATACCCCGGAATGATCGAAGGTTGGACTGAGGCCAAAGTTCCCGAGGACTAATGAGAAAAACTGGGTTCGGTAGGCATACGGGACCGATGGAGGCACCCTGGTTGTCAGAGTACAATTTCAACATCGATGCCTCAGACACCATATCAGCCATAAGAAAGATCAGATATACCATGTGGCCGAAGCCAATGCAGTCAGATCCTTCCCAAAGGAACCCCAACTTAATATGCAAATACCATGGAACTCACGGTCATAGGACCGAGGATTGTAGACAGCTTTGAGAGGAGGTAGCTCGACTAATCAACAAAGGGCATCTTTGAGAGTTCCTCACCGATCGAGATAAGAAACACTTTCGAGCGAGGGACGCAAATAGGAAAAATGAACAGGAGGAGCCACAACATATCATTCATATGATCATTGGAGGAGTCGACGTCCCACAGGGACCCATTTTCAAACGAACAAAAGTATCCATCACAAGGCAAAAGCGAACTCGGAGCTACATACCCGAGGATGCTCTATTGCTCTTACATTTAGTGAAGAAGACCTTGAGGCCTTGTACAAGACTCATAATGATGCACTGGTAATTTCTTTCATTTTGAATAAAGTTCAAATTAAACGTGTGCTCGTGGATCCAGGTAGCTCGGCCAACATAATCAGGTCGAGGGTTGTGGAGCAGCTTGGGCTGCTCGATCAGATGGTACCCGCCTCTCGAGTCCTGAATGGATTCAACATGGAGAGTGAGACAACGAAGGGGGAAATCATCCTCCCAGTCAACGTGGACGGTACACTTCAAGATACCAAGTTTCATGTCATCGAAGGTGACATGAGGTACAATGCCTTGCTTGGGAGGCCGTGGATACATAGTATGAGGGCGCTGCCATCAGTTCTTCATAAAATGACGAACTTTCCAACAAAGGATGGTGTAAAAACAATGTATGGAGAACAACATGCAGCATAGGAGATGTTCGCGGTGCACGGCATGACATCATTATCGACACCTCCACCCCGAAGGAGTCAAAAGACAAGCAGATGGACAAATAGCAACCACATTCTATACCCTCGGTTGAACCCGAGGGACAGGTGATCGATGAGCGAGCGGTCGAGGACGATGAAGAAGATTTCCTCACCCTTCGAGCCTTTATTTCCCCCGAGGAGTCAGATGCAACGAAGTCAACAGTCGAAGAGCTTGAGCATGCCATATTGGTCGAACATCTTCCAGATCGAAAGACATGACAGGGATCCCGCCGGAGATCACCACGCATCGACTAAATGTCGACCCCAGGTTCAAACTGGTGAAGCAAAAAAGGAGGACTCAGTCCGAGGTAAAGCATGCATTCATCAAGGACGAGGTAACTAAACTTCTCAAAATAGGATCCATTAGGGAGGTGAAATA
The DNA here is from genome assembly GCA_005239495.1 of Nicotiana undulata. Classification (NCBI taxonomy): domain Eukaryota; kingdom Viridiplantae; phylum Streptophyta; class Magnoliopsida; order Solanales; family Solanaceae; genus Nicotiana; species Nicotiana undulata. The sequence goes on along the minus strand of ML260064.1, from coordinate 11,962 downwards.
CCCCGAATGGCTCGCTAATGTAGTAGTAGTCCCAAAAAAAGGAAATAAACTAAGAATGTGTGTAGATTATAAAGATTTGAATAGGGCATTCCCTAAAGATTCATTCATATTGCCCAACATCGATAGTTTGCTCGATGCTACGGCCGGCCACGAGATCCTCACCTTTCTCGACGCCTACTCCAGGTATAATCAAATTCAAATGAACCCAGAGGACCAGGAAAAGATTTCGTTCATCACAAAGTATGGCACAACTGTTATAATGTAATGCCCTTCGGGCTAAAAAATGCGGGAGCCACATATCAACGCCTAGTTAATAAGATGTTCGAACATCAAATAGGCAGGTCCATGGAAGTTTACACTGATGACATATTAGTTAAGTCCCTACGCGCAGAGGACCATTTGAATCATTTGCAGGAAATATTTGACATCCTAAGAAGGTACAACATGAAGCTAAATCCCAAGAAGTGCGCCTTCGGAGTCGGATCCGGAAAATATTTGGACTTCATGGTGTCGAATAAGGGGATCGAGATCAACCCCGACAAAATCAAGGCCATCGAGGAGATCACCGTGGTGAACAACGTGAAATCGATACAACGGCTGACTGGGCGGATAGCAGCCTTAGGTCGATTCATCTCAAGGTCATCAGATCGGAGTCATCACTTTTTCTCCCTACTCAAGAAGAAAAACAACTTCGAGTGGACTCCAGAATGCCAACGTGCCTTGGAGTAATTAAAGCGGTATCTCTCGAGCCCGCCTTTACTCCATACCCCAAAGGAAGACGAAAAACTATATTTATATTTGGTTGTGTCTGAGGTAGCGGTAAGTGGTGTGTTGGTTCGAGAGGAACAAGGTACGCAATTCTCTGTCTATCACATAAGTCGGACCCTAAGAGATGCCAAACTAGGTATCCGCACTAAGAAAACCTAGCTCTTGCATTAATAAGTGCATCTCGGAAGTTGAAACCTTATTTTCAATGCCATTGTATATGTGTTTTAACAACATACCCTCTTTGAAACATCTTTCATACGCCCGAATTATCGGGACGATTGCCAAAATAGGCCATCGGACTCGGGGGTACGACATCGAGTATCAACCCCGAACGACTATCAAGTCCCAAATTTGGCGTACTTCGTGGCCGATTTTACGCCTGCCCTCGTGCCCGAAGTAGAGAAAGAACTCTTGTTGAAAACGGGAACATCATCGGGGGTATGGACCCTTTTCACTGACTGTGCCTCGAACGTGAAAGGTTCAGGGCTAGGCATAGTTCTATAACTGGCTACGGGCGGCATAATTAGACAATCTATAAAAAATTCGAAGTTGACTAACAATGAAGCAGAGTATGAGGCCATGATTGCAAGTCTCGAATTGGCCAAAGGCCTAGGAGAAGAGATCATCGAAGCCAAGTGTGACTCCCTTCTGGTAGTGAACCAAGTAAATGGGAGTTTCGAGGTCCGAAAAGATAGGATGCAAAGATACATAGACAAGCTTCAGGTGATATTGCATCGCTTCAAAGAGTGGACCCTGGTTCATGTACCTCGAAAACAAAACAGCGAGGCCGATGCACTTGCAAACTTTGGATCGTCTGTCGAAGGAGATGACATACTCTCCGGGACTCCTGTACAACTATCCAAATCGGTGATTGAAGAAGGCCATGCCGAGATCAACTCAACAAGTCTAACATGGGATTGGAGGAACAAGTACATCGACTATTTGAGAAATGGAAAGCTCCCCACGGACCCAAAAGAATCGAGGGCTCTTCGAGCCAAAGCAACCCGATTTTCACTGCATGAGAATAGAACACTATATAGAAGGACCTTCGACGGACCTCAAGCAGTATGCTTAGGACCGGGGGACACCGACTATGTGCTTCGAGAAATCCACGAAGGCACTTGTGGAAACCACTCCGGTGCCGATTCTTTAGTTCGAAAGGTGATCATAGCAGGTTACTATTGGGATAGCATGGAAAAGGACACCAGGGAATTCATTTGAAGATGTGACAAATGCAAAAGATTTGCACCAATGGTTCACCAACCCGGTGAACAACTACACTCAGTCTTATCCTCGCGGCCATTCATGAAATGGGGGATGGACATCGTCGGCCACCTACCAATGGCGCCAGGTAAAGCTAGATTTATTTTATTTATGACTGACTACTTCTCGAAATGTGTGGAAGCACAGGACTTCGAGAAGATAAGAGAAAAAGAAGTCACCGACTTCATTTGGGACCACATCATATGCCAATTCGGGATCCCTTCCGGGATTACATGTGATAATGGGAAGCAGTTCGTCGGCAGCAAGGTGACGAAATTCCTCGAAGATCATAAAAAAAAAAAATCCTATCGACGCCTTAACACCCTAGTGCAAATGTCCAGGCCGAGTCCAAAAACAAGACCATCATTCAAAACATGATGAAGAGGCTATAGAATGCGAAGGGGAAATGGAGAGAAGTGTTGCCTGAAGTACTATGGGCATATCGAACAACTTTGAAGTCGAGCACAGGGGAGACCTCGTTCTCTTTGGTATATGGGTCCGAGGCGTTGATACCAGTCGAGGTCTGAGAACCGAACGCCAGATTTCAGAATGCCACCGAGGACTCAAACAATGAGGCCATGGCTACCGCCCTCGAACTACTAGATGAAAAGCGAGAAGCTGCACTGGTCCGAATGGCCGCCCAAAAATAAAGGATCGAAATGTACTACAACAGAAGAACAAACCTCCGATACTTCGGAGTTAGGGACTTAGTTCTAAGGAAGGTCACCCTCAACACTCGAAACCCAAATTAAGGGAATTTAGGACCTAGCTGGGAAGGACCGTACCGCGTCCTTGGAGTAGTAGGCAAAGGGTCCTACTAACTTGGCACCATGGAGACGAGCAACTACCAAGCAATTGGAACATATTGATGCTCAAACACTATTATTGCTAAGGTATAACCTTCTCCCTTTTTCATTTATATTTTATACTAACTTGTTTCAGGTGCTCAATTGAGAGGAATCGAAGCACCCTTCTTCTTGAAGACCTTGGGTTTTAAAGCATGTGTTGCACTCCTTTTTCCTTAGATCGGGTATTATCCCAAATGGGTTTTACCGGCGAGGTTTTTAACGAGATAACATATATATGCTACCTAAGGAAAACTCAACAAGTATTCAAGGCTTCTTTTCAATCAACCTCGAATACAGGGGGGCATCACTCTCGAAGGTTATTTTTTGCAAAGAAATCAAGTTATGCCAAAGAGGGCCTCGATAGGAGATTGTTATAATGGGCCAAACGGTCAAACAAACCGTGTCCATATAGAATAGCCGAGCCCCTGAGGGAAAAAACATGTATTCATGTACTAATTATTCGAAGAAGCATTCCTATCTATCAAAATACTTATTCCTGAAAAAGGTTTACTATTTTAACATAAAACGGCTCAAGGGCCAAATACCCTCGAACACTCGGGGACTTTCATCGACATCCATCTTATCGAGACACCAAAAACTCGAACTCGTAAGACCCCAACAAGGCAACATCGAACTCAAAAGACCTCAATGAGGCAACGTCGAATGTATAAGACCTCAATGAGTCAATCAAGTCTATAAGACCTCGATGAGGCAAAATCAAACTTATAAGACCTCGACGAGGCATAATCAAACTTGTAAGACCTTAAAAAGGCATAACCCTGATATTAAGGACAAGGATATATATTCGAACATGTAAGACCCCTAAAAAGGCATACCCTCGATATATAGGCCGAGGTCATTCCTCCCGGGGACTAAAGGCTATGACCAAAAATAAAGACTACGGTCATATGAAAAGACTACGGCCAAAATAATATGGCTTAGAGACGTCCGACTTCCGCCACAAAACTAAAGGCCTTTAAATACTTATAAAAAATGGTTAATTAGGCTACCCTCAGCATAAGCAAAGGAGCTTCGATAATATCAGCTCCGAATAATGTAAAGGCTTCGAAAAAATCAGCCTTCAATGTAAAGGCTTCGAAAAAATCAGCCTTCAATGTAAAGGCTTCGAAAAATCAACCTTCGAGAGAACCTCACGAGTTACTCAATTATCGTCACATATCGACTTATAATCGAGGTTCCTAGTTGAGTCGTCGAAGAGTCGGATGAACACAAAACATGCCAAGTCATAACAAAACTTTAAAAGGCTTTAGCCAGAATGGGGGAAAATTATAGCCATATTAGAGGTCGAATCGACCCAATCTAAAAAGATCCTAAGGGACAATATGTAAGAGCCTAAGGGCCAACCTAAAGAGCCTAAGGTCCAATCTAAATATCCTAAGGACCAAATTGAAAATAGCCTAAGGGCCAATGTTTTAAAACCTAAGGGTCGGCACCCAAAGAACTTAAAGGTCAAAGCACATTGTGCTCGAGGCCTCATCCGAATTTGGGTTCGAAGGTCCTGAGTTAAAGCTTAGATCAAAGATTAGACCGTAAGTGGTCGCCTATTGTCGATCATTTATCAAGCATAACAACCTAAGGGTTTTATATTCTAAGTCTAACACATCGGATTGGTTATCAACTAGCATCAAAATTCATCTCAAAAGAGCAAAGGAAAGACAGGAAGTGACAAAAAGAGAAGATGAAGCAAAAGGATTATTTCATATAACAGAGTCCACAAAATATATTTACAAAGCTCCTACAAGGAGCCCCTAAACAAAAAAGGGAAAGGAAAAATAAAGCCTAATCCACGGCTGAGGTCACTTGGTCAGATGAAGTTCCCTCAGGAGCTGAGCCCTCGACAGCTTGACCCTCGACACCCTGGTCATCAACGGTTTCTTCCCCCTAGGGGACTTCTTCTCCATCTTTGCCGCTCTCCGAGCGACTAGTTGAATCCTCGTCAGAAATAAGCAGAGCTGCCGATTCTTCTTCTAAGGCTTTCACTCTCTCGATCTCAGCAAAAAGATCGAAACCCTTTTCACGTATCTCCTCGAGAACCTCCCTCCGAGATTCCAAGCGAGCATGGTCAAGTGCTCGAGTTAGTTTACACTCGGCCTCAACAGATGCCTTCTTAGCCCGAGCATTTGCAGCAGCAGCGTCGTTCCGATATGAAAATGTGAGTTCATCGATCTCGTACATAATCTTGGACATCTCGGCAGCTGATTCAGCATGGAGATCCTTGTATTTATGTCTTTCTCCCCTTGCACCTTAGAGTTGATGCTAAACCGAGGTCAGCTTCTCTCTGAGAGTATCTTTCTTGAAGGCCATTTCATCCATATGCTGCTTCAGCCAGAGGATTTCAGTATCTCTGACTCTAAGCTCCTCTCGCATTAGGTCATCTTTTTGCCTGAGCTGTTAGAATCAAATTAAGGCATTAAATGCTAAATTGAATAAAGCATAATGGTAAGCCCACAAAGTTCGTATTACCTGCTCATCGAGATCGTCCCACTCTCGAGACATCTACTCCAAGCGTGCTCTTAGTCATTCAACTCCCCTTCCTTTTTGGCACAAAGATCCTTGAGCTCATCCGACTCCGAAGTGATCTTTCTAAACTCGTCTTCACAGTGATCCAATTCAGCTTGTGACTTGGAAAGGCATAGTCGTAGTGAATCAAGGCCTAAAAACGTAAATGAAAGGAGTTAGAAAAGCAAATATCAAAACTCAATCATATGGTTAAGCCAGGATTACCTGTTTTCGAAGCTTCTCTTCTTCTTCAAAAATCAATGAGGCATCAAGATTGGGGCCTTCCTCAACCCCAAAAGGGTACCCCTCAAACACATCATTCTCTCCGTGGGAAGCCCCCACGTTGAGAGTCTCCATTTCTTGGGCATCCTGTATTATCCCAGGAGATAATGATGGGCCCGGCGGAGAATCATCTACATTGATTACCCCGAGCGGCTCAACCGAGGCTTTCTCTCTCCTTAGAGGGGCTTCGTTATTGGTTTCTTCAGGCTCATCAACTAAGTTCCCTTCGGTGACCAATGTGTTTTGGTCGTTGGTCGGCCCAGGGACTTCGTCGGGGCCTCTCTCAAAAATTTCCTCAGCCCGAGTTGGGGCCACCTCGGCGGCCTCCGATCCAGCAGCTTCCGGCTCGACCACCTTCAGCTCAACAGACTTCGAAGCGACAGTTTTTCCTCTTCTCCTAAGTACTAGTGGTCAGTCATCATTCTCTTCATCCTCAGCATGAAGACTTTCAGCCGCTTCCCGAGTTAAGTCCAATGAATCAGCCTTGGGCTTTAGCCTTTTTCGGCTTTGGGGACTCAACTGGTGATTTCTTTTTTCTCTTTTTCTCCTTAGTAGGCTTCGGGATATCTGTTTCCCCAGACGGGGGTTCCCTCATCAAAACGGCCTCTCCAAGGCCTGCATAAGCACAAAGAATAAACACAAAGGGAGAGAATACTATCGAGAGATTTTTTCTTTAGGGAGTTCAAGTATGACAGAGATAAAACCTCACCATGGTTTTTGGCCTCCCATTGGGTCTTGGCCAAATCGCGCCACACGCGCTTAGCATATGGGCAGGTCGAATCGAGTTGTCGGACCCAGCCCGAGAGATCCTTGATCGCACCAGGGTACCACTTGACGACTGCATCATCGAAGAGTCAGTTCAAAGGGAAGGAAAAAATATTTGATTGATGAAACTCCCAAGGACACGTGGTTAGAGCTGACAATGTCTGCAAAGATAGTACAAGTCCGTATAAGGACGTTATATAGTTGTACCAATAGCATTTCTATGTCATAATTAGACGTGTAGTATGTTGGGATTCACCCCTCCTATATAAAGGGGACCACAAACATTCTTGTAACATACAATATTTACTGTAATAGAACATCCTCTGCTTTTCTCGTGCTCAACACTGTCTCTCAGCTTTATTTATTATTGTTCTTCATTTATTGCTATGATCTGACCTTGAGGTCCCCAGTTCCAGTGAGCTCGAGGCCCCAGTCTTGTGACAACATTGGTTTGCTTATCTCATTTTCCTTACTTACACTTATTACTTCTTGATTATTAACTAGTATTAGAATAAACCACATATTTTTAGAACCACAAATCAAATATAATTGTCAACACCATTTTCAAGGTAAACATCACCAAGATCGGGTAACAACTTAAATTACCTCAAAGCGAAGGTGTTAGGCACTCTCTGAGGTCCACAACTGTGGGTCCTGGCCGAACTTTAAACTATGTGGATTATGTAATTAAACTAGGTGATCAAATCAAAAGAAGGAAAATTCAAAAATTGTAAATATATTTGAATCAGTACAAGTCTGAATAACTACAAAGATATAAATTATATTGATCTATGTTAAATGACTGAGTCAGCATAACACACACATAAGGGGGGGGGAGTCCTAAGTTTTTTAGCCTAAAGGATCACCCCATACAACATAAATAATACTTCACAACTCTCTTAAGGTAGAGGTTGCTCGTATTATTCAGCGAGCACATACTATCATCTCATGCTACCCGATTACTATGTTGAAGTTGTTTACTTAAAGTCGTTCTAATTCAATTCTAGGTCATACCCTATGCGTGCACTACCCGTCCCATGCCTATGGTCCAGGAGGCTTTGGACCTACTATCAGGTGGTTCAAGACTTTACTTAGGTTGCTCAAAATGATAAAACTAGGCGACATCTCAAAACAAATAAGACTGCATACAATAGCATAAAAAACTAAAGTTAACCTCCACACTTAAGCATTAAAGCACGCAAACATATTTCTGGTTAGGCAGTAGGCAGAATTAAGATGATGGAATCATTAAGTCCTATATGCATGATCTCTATATGATTCCAGTATTATACATGCAGTGTTGTAATGTCTGGACTAACGTATAGGCGGATTAGAGCGTTACAAACCCTATAGACGTGATTCCTAATCGTTGCATAATTAGGCAGTGAAGTCGCTTGAAAACTCCGGTTTAGTAACGTCAATAAACACCTGATAGGCAGAATTTCTAAAAATTTACAATTAGACTTGATTTTATAACACTTTATCCCTATATGCATACTATCTACGTGAGGCAGTTCAAAAGCAGCATGGAGCAATTAATTAATTATTAAACCTTATACCCATGGTATCTAGGTGGACACTAGCAAAACATGAGTTATTATACCCTATAGCCATGCTGTATAGCAGTGGCAGTGCGAGAGAATAACAGTAATAACAGCGTGGTTACTCAAGTTGTTAGCCTACAATCATGATCTCTAGGTGAGTTACACAATTCAAAGAAGTAGACCAAACATGCATTTTAGTTGTTTGTATTGATCTCTCTTATAGGCATGATATCTAGTTAGTCCAATTTAATCCTATAGGAATGCTCTCTAACTATTCGAGTCGTAACAATGTGTACATATCACTCTAGAGAATGAGGCATGATGAGCCAACAATCAATTAAGATCATATAGGCAAGATTTCTATCCATTCATGCAAAATATAAAGTATCCCAGTTTCCACTTTTCACTAACTTCCCCATCATTCGTTATTACAAGTTATTACAGCCCAAATGAAATAATCAAATATGAATAATTACATAAAATACCACTAAAACCCAATGATTGACCCAGTACAGATGGCCCAGTGCTTTTCTAGGCCTCCGACAGCTCCAATAAACTCAAAAACCAACTCATAAGACATGTAGTAAGTCTGAATCTGACAGCCAATCTAGAAGCAAAAGACTATATGTTAAACTAACTAAACCAGGAAGGAAGCCCACACACTTATTGTCTTAAAGCATTTTGGAAGGATTTCATAAATTTGGGTTGAAGTGTATTTTAATTCTACGTGTATGTTTGGAATTCTGAGCCTAGGAATAGCTCCGTTTAGTGATTCTGGTCTTAGGAGTGTGTCCAAATGTGTATTTGGAGGTCTGTAGGTTTTTGGAGTCATTTGGCGAAATTTGGGAAGTTGAAGGTTTTTTTGGGAAGTTTGACCGGTAGTGGACTTTTTGATATTGGGTTCGGATTCCGATTTCGGAAGTTGAATTAGGTCTGTAATTTTGAATGTGACTTGTGTGCAAATTTTAGGTCAATGGACGTGATTTGACAGGTTTCAGCATCGAATGTTGAAGTTTGAAATTCTAAAGTTCATTAAACTTAGAGTTGGCAGTCATTGTTCATGCATTGAAGATTTGGAGGAATTAACGCTACGGTGTGTCATATGACGTATTCACAGATCATCGGAGTCTACAGTATTTGTTCAAGAAAAAAGATCTAAACTTGAGGCAGCTGAGGTGATTGGAGCTTTTGAAAAACTATGATATTACCATTTTGTATCATCCCGAGAAGGCCAATGTCGTGGCCAATGTCTTGAGTAGAAAGGTTGTGAGTACGGGTAGCCTTGCATATATTCTGGTTGGTGAGAGACTGCTAGCATCATATGTTCAGGCCTTGGCCAATTAGTTCATGAAGTTAGATGTTTCGGAAACTAATAGCTTGCATAGTTGCTTGGACTTCTTTGTATGACAGAGAGCGTCAGTATGACGACCCACATTTGCTTGTCCTTAAGGACACAATACTGCACGGTGATTCTAAGAAGGTTACCTTTGGAGATGATTGGGTGTTGCGGATGCAGGGACGAACTTGTGTTCCAATGTGGATGGGCTTCATGAGTTGATTGTGATGACCCAAAAGGTCATCTTACGTAATTTAAGCTATATCTGTGTTCCGAGGTTCCGAGAGCCTCCGTTAGTCTCACCTCGATATGCGTGCGCAGCCCGGGCGAGTAGCCGGGAAGCTATTATGTGAAAATTTGATTAAAATGAGTTTTGATAATTAATGAATGAATATAGTTGACTTTGGTCAACATTTCTAGTAAACAAACCTGGACCCGTGATTCGACGATCCCGGAGGGTCCGTAGGAAAATATGGGACTTGGGCATATGCCCGGAATCGAATTCCGAGGTCCCAAGCCCGAGAAATGAATTTTTAAAGAAAATTGTTTTCTGAAAATAATAAAGGAATTTAAAAATGAATAATTATGTGAAAACCGTGTTGTCAGGCCCGTATTATGGTTCCGGGGCCCGGAACAGGTTTATTATATGTTATGTGACTTATCTATGAAATTTGGTGTAAAACGGACTTGAAATGACGTGATTCGGATTAAAAATGGGAAATTTAGAAGTTTATGAAGTTTAAGAAATTTCTAAGAGTTTTGAGGTTTAATTCCGTGTTTTTGATGATATTTTGATGATTTAAATGCTTGAACAAGTCCGTAGGATGTATTGGGAGACGTGTGTGTTTTTGGTTTTGAGACCCGAGGGCTCGGGTGAGTTTCGGGTGGCTAACGGGATGGTTTTAAGTTAAAAATCTGGTGTTTCACCTGTTTCTGGTGTCAGGCCTTTCCTTCAGTGCGATCGCATATGCACATCCGCGATTGCACAGCATTAGGCTAGTGGGGGCAAAGCTTACTCTATGCGATTGCATATAGTTGTCCGCGATCGCATAGCTTCGTGCCTGAGGGGTAGTCTGTTGCACTACGCGATCGCATAGCATACTCCGCAATCGCATAGTGTATTAGGTGGGTAAGGGCAGCTGGAGGAAAATACCCTGTGCGATCGCTATTTCACTGGTGCGATCGCATAAGGTGGAGGTCGTGTACCTGTGCGATCGCATTAGACCTTCCGCGATCGCAGTTCACCCAGTTTTGTTCCCTATGCGATCGCATTCCTATCTCCGCGATCGCATAGGCTAATTTTGCCCAGTTATTTCATTTAGTCCCAAAACAGACCCATTACGGGATTTTCATATTTTCATCACTTCCTCCTTCCTCCAACCTCCATTGACGAACCCCCAAGCCAAATCTTCCTCCATAGCCTCTTGGGTAAGTGTTTCTAACATCGATTTCTTCCATTTTTCTTCCATAATCACTAGAAACCTAGGCTTAAACTCATGAAAACAATTAGAAAATTGGGTTTTGGGGTAGTGTTAGGTTTTTGGGAAAATTGGGTGATTCAACCTCAATTTGGGGTCGAATCTTAAAACTAATCATATATTTGAACTCATGGGGTTATGGGTGAACGGGTTTTGGTCCGAACCTCGAGTTTAGACCACGTAGGCCCGGGGTCGAATTTTGGAAATTTTTAAAGAAAGGTAGGAATTGTGTATTTAGGCTATGGGATGGTGTTATTGAGTTATTATTGATACACTTAAATTAATTATGCTTAGATATTGTGGTTCCG
>ML260061.1:962-12448 GCA_005239495.1 Nicotiana undulata | reverse complement strand
ATGGTACGAAGGATGCGATGACACTCCTCCAGAAAACCCAGAGCGTCATCTGAAGCTAAACCGTTGAACTCAGATGGATGGTACTTCTTGTACCTCTCAAGACGGAGCTGTTCAGACTCAGATGCAGCTGCTCTGGCCTCAGGATGAACTGGAGCTGCTGGAGGCATAGGAATATACTCTGGGACCTGCCACATGCGAACCCTCTGCTCAGGAGTACAGGCTGCGGGAGTCTGTGTCCCTCCCCCGGCCTGGGATGTAGCTGGGGCAAGCGGAAGTAGTCCCACCTGAGAAAGAGTACTGAAAGCACTCATGAACATGGCCAAAGTCTCCTGGAGGGCTGGAGTGATAGTAGGGACCTCCGGTGCCCCTCCAACTGCAGCTGCTGGGGGATCCTCCGTCACTGCTCTAGCCGGTGCTTGGGCTGCACCGCGTGCTCGTCCCCTGCCCCGACCCCTACCTCTAGTGGCTCTGGCTGGGGTCTCGGGTGCCTGATCGTCGGCACATCCGGTGCGAGTGCGAACCATCTGTAAGCAAGAACAGAATAGAGTTTAAGAATATTGGGTAATAGTAATCAGCACGAGAAGGGATTCCAAGAAGTATGATCTTTCTTAACAATTACATAGCCTCTCGAAGATAAGTACGGACGTCTCCGCACCGATCCACGAGACTCTAATAAACCGGCTTGTGATGTTGTGACTCCTATGAACCTAGACACTCTTATACCAACTTGTCACGACCCAATTCTCCCTCCGACTGGGTCTCGTGACGGCACGTAGTATGGACAACTAGGTAAGCCTATTACTTAAGCGAAATTTAGATAAAATAGGTAAAATAATAGTAAGTGAAATAAATCATAATAAAGTCGACGTCGCTCGGCATTAACAGTTACTTTACCTAGAACCAGGAATATCACCATACATCAAAAGCTACTCTACTGCTCAATATGTACAACTGGAAAATAAAAGATCGTATAGTTTCATCTACAAGTACTATAACTTCAAGATAGGAAAGGGACTCGGAGATCTGCGGACGCTGCAGATTATACATCGAGTCTCCTGATACTTCTGTTGCTGGCTAGCTGAGATACCGCGTACTAGGACCTAGATCTGCACATGGGGAAAACATGCGCAGAAGGGCGTGAGTACTCCACATTTGGTACCTAGTAAGTGCCAAGCCTAACCCCAGTCAAGTAGTGACGAGGTCAGGTAGAGGCCCTACTGAGGTTTGCAAAGTAACCGATATAGAGAACAAGTAAGTAAAGCAAGTGATAATCGATAGAAATTATGAGTAAAGACTAGAAAGAAATGATATAATCAAATGCTCGAATCATAGCAATATATATATAAAGCTCTGTAAGAAAATAAAGGTACAATGCAATGCAATATGAGGGAAAGGCTCAGATCTCTGCCCGCAATCCCTATGTATGCAATGCAGTATGAGGGAAAGGCTCAGGTCTATGACCGCAATCCCTGTATGCAATGCAGAATGAGGGAAAGGCTCAGGTATATACCCGCGGGAAAGGCTCAGGTATATACCCGCAATCCCTGTATGCAATGCAGTATGAGGGAAAGGCTCAGGTCTATGCCCGCAATCCCTGTATGCAATGCAGAATGAGGGAAAGGCTCAGGTCTATACCCGCAATCCCTATATGCAATGCAGAATGAGGGAAAGGCTCAGTTCTATACCCGCAATCCCTGTATGCAATGCAGAATAATGGAAAAGCTCAGGTCTCTGCCCGCAATCTCTATGTAAATAATGCAGTATGAGGGAAAGGCTCAGGTCTATACCCGCAATCCCAGTATTTATACGTAATATAAAACCAATCTCCAAAATAACGTAGTTTATGGGTTTGAGGAAAAACTAGTTGGAAATCTCGAAGTAAAATCATTAAATCATTTTCAAAGAATAGTAACGACTGGAAAATCAGTTAGAAATCAATTTACCATGATAAATCTTAAGTTATTATGCAATTTAAATGATAACAGTAATAATAGAGTTGAAAATGAAGCATTTTGTAGAAAGAACTATAAAACTTCAGTGAAAATATCCCGTGCACGCGCTCGTCACCTCACGTACACGGGGTTTTTATAACAAAAACCAGTAAAATGCCTAAGGAAAATTCCCCAACATAGAGTTAGGCAAGCCACTTACCTCGACTGTGCAAATCAATCAATAATCACGCTCTTGCCACGAGTATCCAACTCCGGGTGGCCCAAATCTATTCAATTCGATGGTATAATGTAAATATAAATTCAAGAAATCAAGATAACTAATTATTTCAGAATTAAAACGTGAAATTACAAAATTTGACCAAAACGCCCCTCGGGCCCACGTCTCGGATTCGGGTAAAATTTATATTTTCTAAACCCTTATTCACTCACGAGTCTAACCATATGAAAATCCCTCAAATCGGAGGTCGAATACCCAATCAAAACCCCAAAAATCGGTCGAGGAGGTTTCTTCCAATTTTTCCCAATTTCAACTCAAAAATCTCGAATTTAAGGGTGGAATTTAAGATTAGGAACATGGGAATTAACCTATGGTGTTTAGTAATCACTTACCTCGATTACCCAGGTGAAAATCCTCTCAAAGATCGCCTCTCCCGAGCTCCCAAAACTAAAAAATGGTGAAATAACATTACCCTCGGATTTTTGGAATATGAACAGGGATTTTCGCGCCTGCGGTCCCTTTCACCGCACCTACGGAAAAGGTATCGCAGGTGCGGGTTTCACTTAAGCTGGACAGAGGTCGCACCTGCGGGCCTTTTGTCGCTGGTGTGGTTCCGCACCTGCGTAAACCCAATCGCACCTGCGGAGACTGAAGGCCTTGCCCAACCTCGCACATGCGGCTAGGGGGCCGCTCCTACGAGCTCGCACCTTCGGGAATTCCATCGCAGGTGCGAAAACACCAGAAGGAGTCTGGTTCAGCAATTTGCCAAGTTCCAAATTCTTCATTTAAGCATTTGAACGACCCCGGGGCCCCCGGGACCTCAACAAAAACCACCAACTGACCCCAATACCTCATTCCAACTTAGTCGAGCCTTAAAAACACGTCCCATAACATCAAAATACCCAAAAATGCATAGATTCAAGCCTAAGAATCATAGGAATTTTCAAGAATTCACCCCCGACGCTGAACCACGTCTAAACTCGTCTGAATGACCTCAAATTTTGTACACAAGTCATAAATGACATTCTGGACCTGCTGTCGCTTTCGAAATTCCATTCCGAGTCCGATATCAAAATCTCACCTATCGGCCGAAATCGTCGAAATTCTGACTTTCGCCAATTCAAGCATAAATCTACGTCTGGCCTCGAAAACACATTCCGAACATACTCCCAACCCAGAAATCACTCAACGGAGCTAACGGAGTCGACAGATTTCTATTCCAGATCTGTCTTCACACAGCTCCCGCTACGGTCCAATTTCTAAGGTTAAAGCTCACCTTAAAGGACTATATGTCCGAAAACACTCCAATTTTTATCACTCAACTCTCCGACTCGTTCCATTAGCATAATAAGACATGGAAGACACAGTTATCAGAGGATCGGGGCGCTAAATCTCAAAACGACCGGCCAGGTCGTTACAACTGTATCTAAGTCTTAATTCTCTGTGGGATTTGACTCAGGACTTGTAAACCAGATTATATTTGCAATGACCACTTAGTCCTTTTTATAAGGTATAGTTGGGCGTGATCACTCCTCCCTCAGCTCTTTGTAGTCTTCTGTTCTATGACTATGGGTTCCATGATATTTGCACATTTGATTAGGATTTCTCTAGGCCGGATCAATCTATAGAGGTCAGGGCCACCTGGGTCTTTGATGGCTTGATGGCTTATACAATAGTTGATGCATCAACGCTGAAGTTGTATTCCGATAGTCGAGATGCTTCTTTGTGTTCGACATTCCTGTCGAAACCACTCTTACTCATAAGCCCTCGGGAGCTCTGTCCTCGATCATATATTCTATCACTTCGAACGGAGTTATGTCTAGGCCCGTTGTTTCTCTGATCTCCACCGTACGGCTGATATTGATCTCTGTTCAACGTGGTTCTCGGTCAATATTCCCTTGAACTCTGCCGATGGGCCTATTTGGATAAATGGACTCGGAAGGAGCCCCCAATTGGTCATCCTCGACCTTGATCTTTGACTGGTACCGATTATGCATGTCGGCCCATATTACATCAGGATATTCAATCAAGTTCTTCTTTAGTTGTTTTGAGGCTATCGAACTTCGTATATTCAGGCCTTGAGTAAAATCTTGAGCGACCCAATCATCTGCGACAGGGGGTAGATCCATATGTTCCATTTGTAGCCGAGATACGAACTCTCTAAGCATCTCGTTATCTTTCTGCTTTATTTTGAAGAGGTCCAACTTCCAGGTCTCGACCTTTATGGCTCCGGCTTGTTCTTTGATGAAGGAATCTTCGAGCATGGTAAAAGAGTCGATGGAGTTGGGTGGCAGATTATGGTACCATATCATTGCTCCCTTTGATAGAGTTTCTCCGAATTTCTTCAATAGTACGGACTCAATCTCATCGTCCTCCTAATTGTTCCCATTTATTATGCATGTGTAAGAAGTGGCATGCTCGTTAGGGTCGGTAATGCCATTATACTTGAGAATTTATGGTATTCAAAATTTCTTTGGAATGGACTTAGGGGTCGCGCTCGAGGGAGAGGCTTTTATACGAACTTTTTTTAATCCAAACATTTCAAAATCGGCGGCGCATCCGGAATTTGATCAACTCGGGAGTTATACGTTTCCATTTTTTTATCAATTGCTTCGATCTTCTTCTCCCCTGATTCGATTTGCTTTGTCAGCTCCTCGAACATTTTCATAATAGCGGGGTCGGTCCCTGACTCATTCACATTTGACCTACCCGGCACTGGTTCGTTCCTGTGAACAACTTTCTGTGATAGCTCGGGTTCGACCCTACTCGGTGCATGATTCTGATTTTGGAGTTGTGCTATTGCAACTTGTTGAGCCTGCAACATTCGAATCTTATTCGAAGGCTGATTCCGCCTTCTTCGCCTCCATGTATGTTCTGACCGGCTGATCAAACGCCTCCGCAAATGCTATTTTCAGGATTGACGCCCAGATTTGCATTCAGTGCGACATGGGAACTGACGTTGATGAGGTCTGCAACTGGTACCCCCTCGAGGTCAACTAGAGGCACTTCGTTTCTTGGGACGGCTATGTTATCGTTTTGCCATGGAAATCGAGGCCATTGTCGATGTGTGTGGGTGCCACTTGAGCGTTCGACATGATGATCCTGAAATAATAAAAATGCTTACAAGAACAAGTGTAAAATAGTGTGTGTTACGAGAATTAGTACCAGGCAATCACAATTATCCTTAGCCCCATGGTGGTCGCCAAACTGTTTACTCTTAAAATTGGATAACAATTAAATTTATAAGTGATTTTAAGGATATGTGATTTCACTTGGCACAAATTGAGAAATATGAGGATTAATGTTAGAAATTAACTGTAAAATAAAGCAAACCAATATGAAGCGCAGCTTGGCCCTCGAGCTAGATTGCCCTCGAACCGAACAAATTGAAAAGTATGAACTGAACCGTAGAGTAAGAATGCTATAGAGAGAAAATGTTATCTATTGCTTTGTTATGCGTGAATCTGATAATAGAAGATGATTAGAACCCCCTTTTTACAGTAGAGAATTTTACTTATGGTACAATTCTAAATACATAAGGAAATCTCATGATTGGCTAATTAACCGGTCTTGACTTGATACGTACCGAGATTTCCGCCATGATCTTTGCCCGATCACGCATATCTTGACTTTATGTTATTCGACTTAGTAGGCTTCAATCGATCTCGCTCGATCCCTATCCCGCTTCGGTTCACATCACGGCTAGTCTCGATCTTGATCAGTCATAATTCACGAGCTCAGCAATCCATCTTCGTGCCATGGTTCGATACAATGCGAGGCCAAACTTTGGTCTGTCACCCCAATTTTGACCAGCCATATAAAATTAGGCAAGCCTAATTTTAACCGTGTGCATGAATCTAAGTTATACGTTACGAGATCCAATAATAGGTTTTTGCAGTGACGGTTAGAAAAAATTATGTCTCTCGTACTGTAACATTTCATGCATCTGAAATTGAAAGTTGTCATTTTGAAATCATAATTTGTTAGAGATCTGGATAAATCGACAAATAAATTGATGGTGATCAATTTATGTTTATTGTTTTTCTATTTACTGGACTAAGGAAACGTATACCATAAAAGCCAAATTTGGGCAGCCATAAGAAGAATATAATATCGGTGTCATGTTCAACAAAATACAAAGAACAGTGTGTATGTGTGTGAGAGAGAGAGCGCTCACATTATTAGGTCATCCACCCATTTCTACTTTGATGATATCTCCTTCTTACACGTTAAACAGATTTCTATTTTGTCTTCTGCAGCCACTCTCTTATGCACCGACGATAATTTTTTCTTTATTTATTTATTTATTTATTTATTTGAAGCATCTTTATCCAAGCAAATGACGCTTAATCACACTTATTCTTCAATTCTTTTGTGTGAGAGTATTGCTTTTATGAGCTGTTTGCCATTCGCCTATAATTCACAATTATATATGTTTCTTCCCAATTTCTTATCTCTACTCTTAGGTTTTTTATCTTTGTACAATACTTTGCAATAACACCATACAATTTGATCACTGGTATCCGGTACAATTGTTGAAACATATAGTACGATTAAGGACGGAACTACTGTTTGGCTTTTGAGTTTCGCATAATTCAATAGCTTTAGCCCAATTCTTATATAAGCATAAAAAATTTACTTAATATATATAAATAATTTATTCAAGATACAATAAATTATTTTTTCTAGAGTTTAGATCTCGTAAATTCAAAATCATAGCTTCGTCCCTTTAAGATATGAGTCTATTTTGGACATAAGAATTTTTTCAATCTTTTTCGAAACTTTTGTTATTTTTTTCGAAATTAGTGTTGGCATAAAAAATTTAATTTCAGTTGAAGATTTTTCGAAAATTTGAAAAACTTCAAAAAGCTATTTTTCAAAATTTTCACTAAGATCACTTACAAAAATTTAAAAACAACCAAAATTTATATTTATGTCCAAACACATCTCTAATTTTCAAATACCATTTTTACTTGAAAAAAAATTATTTTTTTTAAAATTTCACAATTCTTATGTCGAAATGCCCACTATATAAGTTGAGAAAGATTGTGATGAAAAACCTTGTGTTGTCTACAAGAAGCATTGAGCAAAGTTGTTATTGAAATGATTCCTATTCAAAATAAGGTATACGGCATGTATCGAAAGACGATTCCTATAGATATTCTTTACAGTTCAATGGTATCAAACTTCCATTATGTCTAGTGAAAGTATGATGAGTCTAGAGTATCTCTTATAAACAACAACGGGAAAAGACGTGTTTGTCGGTACTAATTTGAATAGTACTTCAATTATTGGGCAAACTGTTTTACCTCATTAATTTTTTATCAGCTGAAAAGGTGTTTTCCGAAAACGTCTTTTAGAATAAAAGAAACAAGCTTTATCAATTCAGAGAAAAGAAGTAGAAACTCACTTGTTTTTAGAAATGGTAGTTAATTTGGAAGTATATCCACATTTACCAATTTAGTGTTTCTTTTCGTATAGTCAGGTATTACTAATAGGAGTACTTTTTTTCATATTTCAACTAATACATATATTTTTCACAAGTTATATGGGTAATACTAGGAAAAATAACATTTAACCAAAGTATGAATTTTTTTATTAGACCCTTCTTTATGCGCGAGTCAAACAAACCCATAATGTTTTAGGAGTATAACTTTTGTCACTACACGCTCTTTCTTTTTTTATTTTAGGATCAAAAGGAGGTTATTTCCTATTTAATCAGTTGCGAAAGTGTTACTTGCTGTTTGAAGTGGCTTTCAAACCTTATCTCTTTGTTATATTACAAATCTGGCCATTTTCTTTTATTTACCTCAGCCGGCGGCTCAGCCAAATATGGGTGATAATTTCCCACTAAAACACTTTACAATTTGTTTGGATGATTGTTACACGTCGTTTTATAATGTATCGTATTATATTGTATTGTATTATACTGTATCATTCGATAAATACAATGTTTGGATAGATTGTATCGTTTGCCGTTGTTTCATGATATCACGCACTAATAATATGAAGAAAAAAATTATAATATTATAAAGAAAAATTATGATACGGGGTAAATTTATTATATAAAAAAGTAGGGTAAATAATAAAATAAAATAATTTAATAATAGTGAAGGGTGAGATGAGAGGAAAAGACAAGATAACGATGCAACCACACCAAATCGGTCGTTATATAAAGTGACACATTTCGTCGTTACGTAACGACGAATTTAGCGATACAATACAATAAAATTTAAGTAACAACCAAAACAAACATTGTATTTAAAGTAACAATACAATATGATACAATAAGTAACGACTATCCAAACAAGTTGTTACCTAACAAACACTTGCATAATAATTAATCCTGGCAACTCATCGAAATGCCTTACTCTGTTACGCACTTTCGAAAAAAAGCACCAAAAATATGCGGTTCTTTAATTAAAGTATCTTCCTAGAATTTCTTTAGGTGATATTCTAATTTTTAATTTTAGTTATATGCACTAAAAATTACTTTTGTAGAAAATTTAATATAATAAATATATTAAATCGGTTAAACTACAGTGATAGTGGGATAGGCATAGAACTTAAATCCCTCTACCTTAAGATCTTAAAACTTTTATCTAACAGCCGTTAAAAATTTAACTATGAAATACCACTACTAAAAATCCGAGTAAAAGCGATCACCAAAAGCGATTAAAGTTGGTCGCTAAATAGTAAAAAAGCGACCAAAATGCGTCCAAACAAGCCTGGTCACTTTTTCGTTGGTCCCTTTTTTTTAGATACCATATTTGGTCGTTAAATAGCGACCAACTTTGGTCCCCAAGGTGAAAGGACCAAATATAACGGGTATCAACAAAAAGCGACCAACATTGGTCGCTGTAATATTTTAATAATATAATTTTAGCGACCAAAGTTGGTCGCTTAAATTAAATTGCGTTATTATTTATTTATTTATTATATAAAATATAGCGACCAACTTTGGTCTGTAAAATAAAATAAAAATTTAAATCTGTACAATAGCGACCAACGTTGGTCGCTAATGAATAAATTTTTTTAATTATTTTTAATCCATAGCGACCAAAATTGGTCGCTAATTGTAACAATTTGAATTTTTTTTTAATAAATTGGCGACCCACTTTGGTCGCTAAATCGCAGAAAAAATGATTTTTTAAGAAAATAGCGACCAAAGTTGGTCGCTATTCTTGAAATCTAGATTCAGTAGCGACCAACTTTGGTCGCTATAACCCAGGAAATTATATTTTTTAAATAGAATAGCGACCAACTTTGGTCGCTTTTCTGGGTATTATTTTGGCAGAAACTGCCTATTTTGGCAGCTACACCACCTGCCAGCATACCAAATCCTATTACAACAACAACAACAATAAGAAGTACAAGAACACAATAACACAACAACAACATTAAAACCAACATTAAAATCAATATTAAAACTAAAGTTCAATAGAACTACAAAATTAAACTAACAAAACTAATAAGTTAACACTTATTACAAGGCCATTCGAAAAAGAACCAAAGTTCTATTGTCTAGTTGAAAGTATACACAACTACTCAATGATTGTTTCATTCTACATCATTATCATCACCGTCTGATGAATCTTCATTATCAAGACGGTAATGAGAAGGGTCATTTTGTGGAGGACGAGAAGAACGACCACGGGGAGGAAGGGAGGAACTATGACGGGGGGGACGGATGGAACGGTCATGTTCAAGGTGAGCCTCTGGCGATGACTCGCGAGACCGGGGAATCGGAAAAGTTCCAGAAGCTAGGAGAGATTTGATCTGAGCTTGCATGCCAAGGTACTGAGCATCGCTAAGCTTCTCTCTTTCCTTGGACGTTTGTAGCTCGCTTGTGAGCTTTTCCACAGTCTCCCGCATAGAGGAGAGGCTCTCCCCGTCTAGTTGCTCGCCTTGCGAGGAAGTTCCTATTCCGTGCATTCTACAGTGATAGTGATGGAACTTCTTATTAGGAAGCCCGTATACCTTCCCATATTTTGCACCGCCAGCCACCCGCATCCATAGTCTTTCTGCATCCTCCTCTGAAAGATGGATTGCCTCGCCCGACTCATTAGGTGGCTGACTGCGTATGAATTCCTCCATGTCAGCTGTGAAGCGATCCTATAAGAAAAATTATATTTAATTAGTACTTGAAAATTTATATAAGAGTAAATCAAAATACTTAATGAAAAGTGAAAACTTACATGTACAGTTGATGCTCGACCCTCGACCCACCTTTCTGGATCAGTCTCTTTCTTCTTCTTGACAATATGAGTCTCCTTGAATAACTCATCTTGCTTCATTGGACGACCCAGCCTCTTTTCCTGAAAATTCATAAATTATAGTTAATAAATAGAATTGATATACTTTTAAAATTAAAATAAATTAATAAATTACGTACCAATCTTCTTTTGTTAGTCCCTTGGCTGATCGCACCTCCAGTGTGCAAGGAGCCTCCCTTCTCGGATGCGCGAGATTTCTTTATTTTTTCGCTCTTCTTTAAGAACTCTGCGGTAAGCCACTGCCTTTGCAAATCCTCCCATAAATGGTCAAGCAACCATTCAGGCTTCTGGTTGTGCAGTCTAGCGTTGGAGAAACTATGCGACAACCGCTTCTGAGCCTTAAGATTAAAATTTGCAGCCACCTCCGCGCTATAGCGATGTTCCCATACACACTTCCTCTAACTGTTTATAAAAACGTTTTGCGTCATCATTAGGGGTTTGTTCAACATTTTCAGTGGGCTCACTCCCAAATTGCATCCCAAAAGCATCCGCAACCATATCATGCATTCTAGAATCATGATTTGTATTCTCCACCGACCTACTACTTTCACCCGCAACTATGTTATGAAATCTACCATTACTACCATCGACCTCTCCATGATTAGTCCACACAAAGTAACTTTCTATAAACCCCTTCCTATAAAGATGAAGTTTAACTTCCTCCGATTTTTCAAACCTCATACAGTCGCACCTAACACAAGGGCACCTAATTAATCCTTCACTTTGGTATGGTGGAAGTTCCATTGCATGTCTAACAAAGTCATCAACACCTTCTATAAATTCCTCTCGCAATCCCCGCCGATTAGGATAATTCCTATTGTACATTCAAGTACGATGTTCCATCTATACAAATAAAACAAGAACAAATTATATATGGGATAATTCATATCCTAATCATTTTTAGTTAATTAATTCAACATCCTAAAGGTTCAACTCATATCCTAAATGTTCAATTCATATCCTAAAATTTCAATTCATACACAAAAAGTTCAATTCATAACCTAAAAATTTCAATTCATATAAAAAATGTTCAATTCATAT
>ML260060.1:4066-70486 GCA_005239495.1 Nicotiana undulata | reverse complement strand
GAGCCAGTAGCCATACTAGATATGCAGGTTCGACAGTTGAGGTCGAAGAGTTATCCTTCGGTCAGTGTTGGAGGGGTCAGCCTACCGAAGCAGCTACATGGGAGTCCAAGTCCGATATGAGGAGTCGTTATCCCCATCTATTCTCAAACTCAGGTATTTTTCTATGTCCGTTCGAGGACGAACGTTTGTTTTAGAGGTGGATATTGTGATGACCCAAAAGGTCATCTTATGTAATTTAAGCTATATCTGTGTTCCGAGGCTTTGAGAGCCTCCGTTAATCTCACCTCGATATGCGTGCGTAACCCGGGCATGTAGCCGGGAAGCTTATATGTGAAAATTTGATAAAAATGGAATTTTGAATGAAATAATTGAATAAAGTTGACTTTGGTCAACATTTTTGGTAAACGGATCCGGACCCGTGATGTGACGGTCCCGGAGGGTACGTAGGAAAATATGGGACTTGGGCGTATGCCCGGAATCGAATTCCGAGTTCCCAAGCCCGAGAAATAAATTTTTAAAGAAAATTATTTTCTGAAAATAATAAAGGATTTTGAAAATGAATAATTATGTGAAAACCGTGTTATCGGGCCCGTATTATGGTTCCGATTTCCGGAACAGGTTTATTATATGCTATGTGACTTATCTGTGAAATTTGGTGTAAAACGGAAGAGCTTAGTCTTGTATGAAGTGCAAAGGCATGATGCTGGGAACAACAAGACATGGCTTAGTCTTGTATGAAGTTGAGGGAAGAGCTTAGCCCGAGAGAAGAGAACAGTGCAAGAGAGACAGTGCTTAGTCTCGTGCGAGATTCGGGACAGTGCTTAGTCCCATACAAATAGAAGGCAATGCTTAGCCTTATGCAAGATATGGGACATGGCTTAGTCCCATGCGAAGTGAAGGCAGTGCTTAGCCTTATGAAAATAGAAGGCAGGGCTTAGCCTCATGCAAGATTCGGAACAATGCTTAGTCTCATCCAAGGGGAAGGCAGTGCCTAGACTTATGCAAATAGAGAGGCAGGGCTTAGCCTCATGCAAGTTTCGGGACAATGCTTAGTCCCATGCAAGGGAAAGGCAGTTCTTAGCCTTATGCAAATGAGAGGCATGGCTTATCCTCATGCAAGATTGAGACAAGGGTTAGTATCATGCAAAAAGAAGGCAGTGCTTAGCCTTATGCAAATGGGAGGCAGGGCTTAGCCTCATGAAAGATTGATACAAGGATTATTCTCATGCAAATAGAAGGCAACGCTTAGCCTTATGCAAATGGGAGGCAGGGCTTAGCCTCATGCAAGGTTCGGGACAGTGCTTAGTCCCATGCAAAGAGAAGGCAGTGCTTAGCCTTATGCAAATGGGAGGCAGGGCTTAGCCTCATGCAAGGTTCGGGACAGTGCTTAGTCCCATGCAAAGAGAAGGCAGTGCTTAGCCTTATGCAAATGGGAGGCAGGGCTTAGCCTCATGCAAGGTTGAGACAGAGCTTAGTCTCATGCAAAAGGATGAGTAAGAGTGAAGTATTCTTAGCTGACAATGTGTTTCGTGCATAGTGATTGTGTTGTTGCAACGATGTTTATCATGATGATATGGTCCTGCATCCAAAGAAAATTTGTGAGTTTTGCGGGGGAAGGTTGGTTCGTGCCTTTGCTTGCTCGACTTGCTTCGTTCTGTCAGAAGATCATGTTCAAGTTATTGGGGTAGCATTTGGCTAAAGCAGAGTTTCTTTTCAAAAGCATGCGTGCATATTTTTCAAAAGACATAGTAGTATATAGTTTAGAAATTAGTTATATGAACCAAATGTGACACAATCAGAGACATTGCGACTTTTTCTGCTGTAGAATTTTGAGGGTCCTCCTCAAAATTCTGCCCCAGTTCTTGATTGTGGGGGAAATGAAAATTTTATTGCATTGTGACCGTACCCACATGGCTGCCTACGTATCCCCTCTTAAACGGGAATCAGGTCGAGCGTTGTTCAATTTATATTATATAGAAAAGCATAAGGTGATTTTACACATAATATCTTTTGATTGCATCTGAGTTGATTGGCTTTGGCCAACTTTCTCCGTCCATCTCTGCGAGTATGAGCGCTCCTCATGTTAGTACTCTGTGAACCATGTAAGGGCCTTGCCAGTTGGGAGAGAATTGCCCTTTGGCTTCATCTTGACGTGTAAAGATCTTTTTCAGCACTAACTGCCCTTGTGTGAATTGTCTTGGCTTGACTCTTTTGTTGAAGGCTCAGGACATTCTGTTCTGATAAAGCTGACCGTGACATACTGCATTCATCCTCTTTCCGTCTATGAGGTCTAGTTGCTCATAGAGTCTCCTTATCCATTATGCGTCACTAAGCTCGGCTTCTTATATGATCCTCAAGGAAGGAATTTCCATTTCGGCAGGAATGATAGCTTCAGTACTATACACTAGCAAATAAGGGGTTGCCCCGGTTGATGTGCGGACTATGGTACGATATCCCTGTAAGGAAAATGGTAGTTTCTCGTGCCATTGTTTGTGATTTTCTACCATTTTCCTTAGTATATTCTTGATGTTTTTATTGGCGGCTTCCACGACTCCATTCATTTGAGGCTTGTATGTTGTGGAATTCTTGTGTTTGATTTTGAAAGTTTCACACATGGATTTCATCATATCACTATTGAAATTGGCGGCATTGTCAGAGATGATGGACTCTGGAACCCCGAATCGATAAACAATTAGGTCGCGGACAAAATCCTCAACGACCTTCTTGGTCACAACTTTGTAATACGCAGCTTCAACCCATTTAGTGAAGTAGTCGATGGCCACCAAAATGAACCGGTGCCCGTTTGAGGCAGTGGTCTCGATTGGACCAATGGCGTCCATTCCCCAAGAAAAGGGCCAAGGTGAGATTGTTACATTAAGCTCGTTTGGCGGCAATTTTATCATGTCTGCATGTATCTGACATTAGTAGCATTTCTGAACATACCGGATGCAATCTATCTCCATGGTCATCCAAAAGTAACCGGCCGTGAGTATCTTCTTGGCCAAGACAAAGCCATTCATGTGAGGACCGCATTATCTCCTCGAGCAATTTAGAAGCCTCCTTTGCGTCAACACACCTCAATAGTCCCAGATCAGGAGTTCTTCTATATAGGGTTCCTCCACTTTGGAAGAAGTGATTGGACAACCTCCGAAGCGTGCGTTTCTAAGTATGGTTTGCATGCTCCGGGTATTCTCATTTTGCCAAATACTCTTGGATGTCGTGGAACCAAGGTTTTCCGTACGTTTCTTCTTCAACGTTAGCACAATATGCTGGCTGATTATGGATCCTTATTGGAATGGGATCAATGAAGTTCTTGTATGGATGTTGTATCATTGATGAAAAGGTGGCCAATGCATCAACAAATTCAAAATGAGGCAAAGAAGCCATAATCAACTCATGACGGAGTCAAACTTGCACAAATTCCAGGCTGGGAATTGGAGCGTTGAGAGCAATTGAAAAGCGCGGCTGCGTAAGGATCACCGCTGAGGCGGCCACAAATACGTGGACCGTGAAAGTGAGAATTAGAGAGGTTGTTTTGAGCACAAACACCAGCGCTGAGGGCGGTGGAAAGACGCGACCGCAAAATTACTGGTACGACCGCGGTTGGATTTTCGCTGAGAGCGTATTTCTAAGTTCAGAGACTTTGCTGTGAGGGCTTAACTGAAAAACACAGTCCGCGTCCAAATTACGCAGCCGCGAAGGGAGCTCACGCGGATGTGGTAGTTTTTACACTGTCCTCGAAACAAGGCCCAACCCAGGTTCAATTATGAAGAAACGCGAACAGCGTTCATTATTACGCGGCCGCGAAATCTCAAGCGCGGACGCGGTCAGAATTACGCGTTCGCGAATCCTCCACAGGGGCATTTTTGTTTGGAAATTTCAGCTGTGTATAAATAGACCTTTTTGACATTTTTAGGTTAAGTTTGTTTGAGAGAGCACGTGAACGGCTGAGGTTTACCTTTTTGAGTAATTTTAGAGTAGAATTATCTTCAATCTTTAGATTTTCATCTTGTATTTGAATATTATGGCTTATATTTCATCTTTACCTTATTTTTGCCATTATTATGAGTAGTTAGACCCCATAGCTAGGGTTGTGACCCATCCCTAGTGTGAGTATTTAATGGGTCTTGAATTTTAGGGCTTAATTGTTTATGAGTTAGTGATATTTAGCTTATTTCATGCTTGAATTAGTTGTTGCACACGTTGATTCGTTCCTTTATGACTTAGGCTCTTCTTGAGAAAGAGGGACTAAGTCTAGGAAAAGTAGGTTAACAAGCAATTGGGGTGAATTAAAGAGATTGATAGCCCCAATTAAAAGGTTAAACCTAGAGATAGTAATACCCGACTGGAGCCAATATCATTTGTTATGCATGAACACCCATTTGGACTTGAGAAAGCCAAATCGGGCAATGTCACTCAAACTACCGAGAGGTATAGAGTGAGAACTTATGTATGATGGTTATATCACGACCCCAATCATAGCAAGCTTATCCTAGATTCTCGATACCCATTAGATACTCACCTAGGCGGAAGTCACTTCCCTAGTGCTTTTTAATCCTTGAAAACTTTCACAAAAATATTATACTTAGATTTATCTTAGCATCAACCTTAGAATAGAACCAATCACAAGAATGTTTAGAAGTGCAATTAGAAACAACACGCACATCTATATTGGTTAGATACCCAACTCCAAACCAAATTAACTCCCTGTGGAAATCGATCCCGACCTCATCGGGTAAAACTGCATCAACCACTCCTCGCTACTATATAATGGTGTAGGGTTGGAACCGATCAAAATATACAAGTGAATACTATGATCATATATAAAGAAATAGATAAAAGAGAGACTGGTATGATCAAACTATCAAATAGAGGAAATAGGAGTAGAGATTCATACAGAGACTATTGTGTAATTACAGAATTGAAGTCATTGTTTCCTAGAAGAAGCTAGGAGCTCTTTAGGTGTGTTTGAATAATTTTGTTATCAATGGTAATATTCACAGTTGTTACCAACAACAATTTTATAGAAGCAGAAAAACAGAGATTCTTCCCAAAGGCTCTTTTTGAAAAGACGCTTTTGAGAAAAATACACTTAAAAATACTTTTTGAAAGCTTCACTGGATAAACTAATGCATGCCTTAACTTTGTGTATCAATAATACCTTGTTTGGTACACATTTTGAACCTATGCACTAGTTATGCAAGCATTAGTTATACACCATATTTGGTATTATCTATGCATAGCTAATGCATAGAAAACCGTGATATTAGCAATGGGTTTTAATGCATGAATTAACATAGTTAAAAACATAATTGTCCTTCACAATTTATGCTTAATTAAAATATGCTATTGTATTAATGCAATTTTGTGATAATCCAAATAGTGAGAAATAAAATTATATCCATTGTAAATTAATAAATACTTAGAATATTTTTTTTATAAATAAATATTCGCTACTATACTACAATATAGATAGTCAAATCAAATAATCTTTTAAAAACTTTTTTCATATAAAAACATTCCTCAACATATATGCAATGCTTTTACAAACAATTCTTTTAGAAATTTGCGGGAAACTTGCACGTGTGGTTCTGGCCAGGCTTCCCGAGGTATCTAATAACCTTGCTTCTTCTCGTCGCTGACACACCTCTCCTAACTATTGCCCATTTATTCTGGAATAATCTTTTTAGGAGGGACAATTTTACATATTTCTGCTAAATCCTTCTATTATTAAGTATGGAATTGTGCATTAGATAAGAAATATATTAGTATAACTAATTATTTAACCAAAGAATTAGATTCTCTGCCAAAGCTATTTTAAGAAGTACTCGGGCTTCTGATAACCACGAAAATAATGATTAAATTTGTAAGAAAGCAATAAGAATGCGTAAAAGTAAATATATTTCAGTAGTGGTCCCAAAAGTGTCTATACAAGTGATATTTTACTCCATTTTATAGGGAACTTCTTAATATAACGCATACTCTTCTTAATGATTGAGCATTAATGACTAATAATATCATTAATGTAACGTTACAATAGGTAATCGTAACTGTTGCGTGAAGATTATGTAACGTTTGACTCATTGATTGAAGATCTTTGAATCTGCCCTTTATTCTGCCTTGGTTCATTCTGACCGTATCTCTTCAACTCCTCAATTAGATTGGGGCTCCCGCATCTAATTGTCTCGTGGGTATGCTGTTCTGTTACTCTTTGTCTCGTACCTCTTTGTAAATTTATGACTAGTTGTCATGTTTCTATTGCTCCACATGGATTGCCTTGTCATCAAAAATATTACACGTGTGAAGCCTATTTTTTACAATACAGATAGTCCCCCCACTTACCATTTATTTATCAATTAAATATTTGGTAAGCGGATACTCATTTATGGCGGGAAATTTTTTGCCGCCGCTTCACTCGTACCATCGCATCCGTCTCTGAATGTATACGTCTCTTGTCACTTACATTTAATGCTCGTGCCATGTGGCATTCTCGGGTTAGATCTGCAATTATTCAGCGTCTTTTAGGGCTTTTTGCGGCTGCATCAATCACGAAGTGACAGTTTCAATTATGACTTTCACATCACTATTTTTTTCCATTTTTTGACGGTCGTCTCTGAGTATAAATACACCTTTTCTTTCCTTTGCTTTCACGAAAAATTTCTAACTCTCTTTCACTGTTTGTAAATTCTTCTTTCTTGTAAACATGTCTTCCTCAAGCCAGCAATCCAAAAAAGTTATCATTGTAGACGATCTATCTCCTTCTTCTGCTCCAATCTGGAGTAGGGGGGTGGTAGACTAAGAAGTTTGAGTTCTACACCTTCCAGGAGTTCTTCTTCCCCTCATATTACTCCTCCGCCATCTTCTAGGTCTAATATTTCTTCGTCTTCTTTGAGGAATAGGGCTTCTAGATCTTCTTCGAAGAGTAGGGAACCTAACGAACCACTTCGTGAATCGAGAGTCGATGAGATTGTCCCTGACGAGTTTTATTTTGTAAAGGATAGTGAGGCCATTTGTAAACAGCTTTCTTCCATGTCATCACATGATAGTGCTGGCCTTTATCCTACCAAATAACAGAGGGTTTAGTGTCACTCATACGTAGAGATTGCTGTTGGAAATCTGATTTTTTAGTTGTAGTTCCTAATGACAACCAGAGAATAACCTCTTATAGAACTGGGTATTCTTTCGTATACACTTATCCCTTCACTTTAGGATTTAAGCCTCCTATCGACCCTGTCATCATAGAATTCTGTCGATTCTTCAATGTTTGTTTGGGACAGATTGGTCCTCTTGTTTGGAGAGCAGTTGCATGCCTTAGGTATTTGACCAATTTAGCTTCAGTTCCTTTTACTTTCCATCATCTTATTCACCTCTATTCCCTGATGCTATTCCTCCAAGGAGTTTTTACTCTCGTGGCTAGGAGTAAAAGAGTTTTAGTTATACCTGACGATGACAAAGATTGATGATGGTATGTTCGGTATGTTGATGTATCTACTGCATGTTTAGTAGGTGAAGAAAATCTCCCCTTCCCTGAGAAGTGGAACTTTGCACGTGAGTACAACTTTGCTCACTTTCCTTCTTTATTTTTGATAAATTACCAGTACCGTGACTGTTTCTTTTTCTTTTGCAGCAATCATGGGAACCGTCAAGAATGTCTCCGGTTTCCGTGATTGGGTCGAATAATTATTGTTGATCGCTCCTATGGAAGAACGTTCTTGGAAGTACCTCTCATCGAGGTTTGGTTGGAAGGTGAAAACCCATGGTAAGGTTTTTTTTTCTATTTCTCTTTTCGAGCTTTTCTGATCCCTTTCATTTGTTAGGGTTTCCTGCTCGTGGAACCGCTGTTGCTGCTGCTGTGTCCGCTTCAAAACTTTCTTTGGCTAAGGCCCAAGAAATCATTGTTAACTCCTCTTCGTCGAAAAGGAAGGCAAGTGGGTCTCAGACCTTGGAGGATGAGGAAGAACACGAGGAGGGTTTCTGATCCGGAGGTCTCGAAGAAGGAGGGTCGTATCTGATGATGAGTCTGTTGCCGTTGCTGATCCTCCCGTACCTGAATCAGAGTATTCCGCTTCTGAAGATGCAACTCCCTCTACTGTTAATGAATCAATTGAACAACTGTTTTACCAAGGCTTTGGTACAGTTTCAGAGGAAGAACCTCTTGCTATTTTCCCTCCCTCTGCTCCTGTGGAACTTTTGTTTACTGCTCTCGTTGTTGTTTCTGCTCCCCAGTCTATTCCATTTGTGGCTCCTTCATCTACCCCTACTTCCGTGCCTTCTATCGTTGAAGTAGGATCTTCCAGTAGTGGGCTGATGAAGCCAATATTGATAGAGGTTCCTGCGGGAGGCAGCCTCTTAAAGAAGTCAGGCCAAACGGATGTATGGCAAAAGCCCCTGATAGGCCCGATTGGGAATTCTAAGCTGGAAAGTGACAACTCCTTAACTTGGATGAACGAGATTGTGCATTTGTCTCTGAAGGTAGACTCTATATCGGCCCTCTTTCTTTTCATATCTTTTTTCGTACCTAACTTTTCCTTTTATGAAGATCAATCTTATTGGCACAGAATTAATGAAAAGAATCGTTCATACGGAGAAAGTGGCAAATGGCTATCATACCGAGGCCGATAACTGGAAGGAGCAGTTCGAGAGTCTTCAGCTTGATATGGAGGTAGTAGAGGAGGAGAAGTGTACTTTGGAGCAGCAGATCAGAGTAATTGCAGCAGAACTGGCCCTAGAGAAGGCATAATAAAATCAGGCAGGTAAGGATAAAAACATCTTGGAGTCTTCCTTTGCGGAGCAACTTTCCCATGTTATTGAAGAGATAAGAATCTTGAAGGCTTTGTTGGATCAAAAGGAGGCTTACGCTGGTGAACTTGTGCCTTCACTTACTCAGACCCAAGAAGACCTCCGTGAATCTTCAGACAAGATTCAGTTTCTGGAAAGATCCCTTGCCTCTTTGCAGGCTTCTTATGTTGATGTCGTGGTTGAGAGAGATGATCTAAGAGCCGATATCGAACAATGGGAGAAAGACTACGAGGCTCTTGAGGACAAAGCAGTTGTTAATGTTAGTTGGGCTTATTTGAATGCCTGACTTGACACATTGACGAAAATGAGCCAAGAGAATTTTGACTTAGAAGTTGAAATTACCAAAACCAAGGAGATGATTGAAAAGTCCCGGCATAGTCAAAATTTCACATCACCTGAATTTGAGGTCCTAATAGGTAATGAAATAGTACCTGATGAAGTTGTTGCTCAAGCCTCGCCATCTCAAGCCGCTCCTCCTGCTGGCGAAGATAATCCCGCCAATGTCGAGTGAAAGAGTTTATTGAACCCTATCTTTTTTCTTTTTTCTTTGGAACAATTGGTGGTTACCCTCGGTCCCATTTTGGGGGTAAAGTTTGGTTCTTGTAAGTCCCCAAATGACAACTTAGGGGCAACCTTGTATAAAATAATCTGGCTTAAACTAATTTAATACTTTGTTTTTGCCATAATATTAATATTAGCACGACTTATGATTTCTCGAGTTTTTGTTTTACTCTTAAGTGTTTGCATGCTTTTCGTTAGGGTTTTTGTTTTACCCCTTAGTTTTTAATTTTGCATTGAGAATGCTTCGAGATTTCGTGTCTTTTTGAAATAAGCATGATTTATAAAAGAGGGACCCTTTTGATCGACACTTAATGAAGAAGACGTCTCAATTTCATAATGGTGTAAACATACAAAAGAGAGATATGAATTCACATAATTTTTCTGAACAATGTTTTGAAGAAAGTCTTTGTATTATTCGAACTTTCGTAATATTTTACATGTGTTTGAATATCGTCTATAAATCTTTCATAACTATTTTCTTTACAACAGATTTTGAATAAACACAAGGGTATAAATTTTTACCCATAACTGTTATCCTTTACAACAAATTTTGAATAAACACAAGGGTATGAATTTTTACCCGTAACTAACATTCTGCCTTTAACCTAACCATTCGTTTACAATCACGAACATGTTTTTTGTAGGGTTTTGAATCAGGCTTTAAGTTTTTGTCTTTGGCACTTTGATTTTGCTCATAACGCTTGACTTGTTGGAAAAAATGGATCTTCAGGCTTGAGCTTTCACTTTCTTGATAGTGTTCTTTGCTTCTTCTTTGCCTTCCACATTGTATAGTCCTCCAAGTGTTTGAGCTTTGAATAATGAAAGCACTTGACTATTCCTTTCTTGTGGTCCTTTTCCTGAAAAGAAAAAACATACGGGACTTGAAGGTATATAGTTTAGATGATGACTGCTTAACCCTTTAAAACGCCCATCAGAAAATTATAACCCTAGACCGGGAATTCAGTTACTTCCTCGTGTCTATGCAGGTCTAATATCATCATCTAGTTATGGGTTAGCTTTTTGCCTATCATCTAAAATGGTTAGTATAATTTTAACTGTACAAAAATGAAATCGAACGTAATGATACCTGACCGTGGGTATTCCTTTTCCTTAGAAGTAATATTTCTTCAAATGAACGGCATTCTAACTTGTTGGTAAAATTCTGTCATCCATGGTTTCTAGATCATAAGCGCCTTTCCCAGCAATGCCACGAACTTTGTAGGGTCCTTCCCAATTTGGATTCAGTTTTCCTGCACCGACCTCCTTTGTTGATTGGAAGACTTTTTAAGGACGAAATCCCCAATTTTAAAATATCTGAGGTGAGCTTTTCTGTTGTAATATCGCTCTATAATTATTTTTGAGTTGACATGCGTATTAACGCAGCTTCTCTCCTTTGCTCGAGCAAGTCCATATTTGTTTTCAACTCGTCGTTGTTTGATCCTTCTGTTGCTGTTGTGAATCTCATGCTTGGTTCACAAACTCCACTGGTATTAAAGCTTCTGAACTATAAACAAGCGCGAATGGGGTCCCTCCCGTGGCTGTTTTTGCAGTAGTTCTATAAGCCCATAATACTGCTGATAGCTCTTCAGGCCAGTTTTCCTTAGCTTTTTCCAACTGATTCTTCAAATTGTTGACAATAATTTTTTTCGTTGACTCTGCTTGCCCATTAGATACAGGAGGATATGGTGAAGAAGTGATTCGTTTGATTTGCCAGCTTTGGAAGAATTATGTGATTTGTGAGCCTATGCATTGTGGGCCATTGTCACATACGATTTCCTTTGGTATACCAAAACGGCATATGATATTTCGCCATATAAAGCTTTTCACTTCTTTTTCTCGCACCTGTTTAAAAGCATCTTCCTCCACCCATTTTGAGAAATAATCTGTTAATACAAGTAAAAAATCCTACCTTTCCTTTAGCTGGAGGAAGAGGTCCTACTATATCCATCCCCCATTTCATAAACGTCCATGGTGACATAACTGGGTGGAGCAATTCTGCTGGTCGATGAATATTGTTAGAATATCGCTGTCATTTATCGCATTTAGCTACGAAATTCTCAGCGTCTTCTTCCATTTTAGGCCAATAATACCCTACTCTGATTAGGGTTTTGACTAAAGACCTTGCTCATGCATGGTTTCCTCAATGGCCTTCGTGTACCTCTTTCATTACGTATTCAGTTTGATTGGGTCCAAGGCACCTTGCTAAAGGACCTCCAAATATTTTGCAGTATAGGGTATCACGAACTAGGCAGTACCGTGCTACTTTTCGACGAAATGCTTGAGCTTCTTTTTTGTCTTCAGGTACGGTACCATTCTGCAAAAAATTTACAATTTCGTTTCTCCAATCCTAGGTTAAATTATTGAATGTTACCTCATTTTTGTCCTGGTCGATTGCTGAATGAAACAAGTGTATCACAATAGCATTTTCTTTATTCGTTACATCGGTAACTGCTGCAAGATTAGCTAATGCATCCGCTTCTGCGTTTTTCTCTCTGGGTATTTGCATAATCTTCCATGATTGGAATTGCCTTACAAGGTCTTGTGTCTTTTCCAGATATTATTGCATTCGAGTCTCTTTAGCAGTGTATCCCCTGCATCTGGTTTACCTATTACACCCCATACTTTAATATTAGGATAAGTCGTAGTAATTTATATGAGGTTGAAGGGATTAAGATCCCGAAAGTTTAACAACCTTAATTACAGTTAGATATTACATTGGTATGGTATTTTCTTTTAAGTAAAGTATTTTAGTAAAAGTTTTATATAAATTTGGATAGCTACCATTATTACCATTTTCGTATATGGTAAATTATACTCATTATATAAGAAAGTTTATGAGATTTTGTTTATTGTAAAGATAGAAATTATTTTCTCACAAGAAAAGAAGATTATATTTTTTGTACCATTTTAAGAATTAAGCGTACGCGAATTTTTACTCTTTATATGAGATTAGGAAAATTATAAGTTGAGAAAATATATGTATTTTTACATAGATGTTTTAATAAAATAATGGTGTATGTATTTGTTTTATATGGTACCATATGACCATAATCGTATGATATATAAAGTGTATTAAAAGTGAATAATATATTATGTAATTTGAAACAATTCTTAATTATACGAGTAATTGATTAATTACTGGATAGAGAAATATTACTTAATTAATTAATTAATTAATTAATTATTAGATAAGATTATTAAATCTTTAACGTGGAAGCACCCCTAAACTTTATGAAGTGACTCATTACTTAAATGGAAAGGTGGCAATAGTTTCCCAGCAGACATCTTATTGAGCCATTGTTTTCTAATTGTCATATTTTTTATTCTTAATACTGGTTTACTCTTCATCTCTCTTGGTGGTTGCCACTGTTCTATTAGTTCAAGAATGATAGCCTACTTTTTCAAAGTATACGTTTTATCCATATGCAAAGGAAAAGTACACCATGCATTTCGTGTTTAGAAACTACATGCGCTTTGCTAATTGTTCCATAACATATTCTTTATCTTTCAAGACAATGTTAAAATTAGGAACAAGACGTGTTATGGATTACATTTACCTAAGAGTTTCAATTTTAATGGTTGAAATCAGAAAATGGGTCTCTTTTCGTGTTTGGAGATTTTCTAAGAGGTCCTTCTGGCTTGGTTTTTTTCTATTTGGAAATACCTTATCAGTCGTGTCTAACCAAGAGGGGGGGAAAAGGTGACCCCCTTCAAAATTAGGGTGAATCTGAGAGTTTATTATACTTGTTTGAAGTGATGAATAAATGATGTCGGGGGGTTTGGTGCTACGAGTGCAAGTTGAGCTCTTCTATTTTAGTTACATGTCCTTGGATGTGTCAGGCCATAATTCCTCCAGGTATGTTAAGGCTATCCCTTCTTTCTTTTTGGCATGATCAAAATAATACAAATGAATGAGCTTCTAAAGATACTCTATTCTTAGAAGCTAGCAGTACTTACATTGTTTCCCTTCTTATGGAACAATTGATGTTGAGGATGCTTCTCTTATTCTTATGTTATCAATGTTATTGGTACTTCCTGATTCTTATAAGATTCTTGATGAAGAGTTAGTGCTAATAATGTGTACGGACAATATCGACCTTACGTCACTTCGAAAGGTTCAGAATATGATTCCAATGAGTCCTACATGCATTATATATATATATATATATATGTATATATCTATATATATATATATATATATATATGTATATATCTATATATATATATATATATATATATGTATATATCTATATATATATATATATATATATATGTATATATCTATATATATATATATATATATATATGTATATATCTATATATATATATATATATATATATGTATATATCTATATATATATATATATATATATATATATATGTATGTATGTATCTATTTTACTCTACCGAGCCACGCTATAGTCGGCCGGGTATGGCACCTATTGTACAATCAGTTGGGCTTACCGAGCTCCACGTGGCCGGGTACGTTTTTATCAAGTCCTCTTTGAGGTCGGGGTATGATATGATGATGATGATGCCCACAGAGGCGGATGTTCTTACAAGATTATGTATATATATGTATCACACATTTCATGTCACTATCTCTAGAAGCACTCAAATGCTACAGGTTGTATCTCCTACATCTCTCTTTACATTACTGTTCTATTTATGCTTTTCCGCTTTACATACTCAGTACATTATTCGTACTGACGTCCTTTTGTTGGGGATGCTGCATTCATGCCTGCAGGTATAGACAATCAGTTTGACGAGCCCTCATAATAGACGAGATTGGCTTTCAGCGAAGTATCAGTAAGACTCCACCTCATTCGGAGTGCAGCCGAGTCTATGTCATTGTGTCAGAGTTTTGCTACAGACTTATGGGTAGGCCGGTACCCTGTCCCATTTGATGTCAAATAATCTTAGAGGCTTTGTAGATAGTTTAGTTTGTACGGTATGTCAGAGGCCTTGACGGCCCATATGTATTCATGTTTTAAAAAATTGGTTTAGTGATACAATGTTTTTTTTCACTTGCAATTGTACATTACGAGTTGTGGCCATGTTGGCCCATTATAGTTACAAAAGGAATGAACGAGTTACAGAGTGATTCGCTCGGGCCAGTTTGGCATCAGGTGCTAGCCACGTCTCCCCAGGTTCGGGGCGTGACATTATCACTAGTTGCGAGTCACTTTTGATCATGATCTGCTCGATTGGGAGTTCTCATGCTAATTCAAGTCCTGCAATGACAGCTTCGTACTCTACTTCATTGTTAGTTATAGGATAACATTTAATAGCATGTCTTATCTTTTCACTCGTAGGTGGTATTAAAATCATCCCCAAGCCGGCTCCTTTTATATTAGAAGAGTCGTCACTGAATAGGGTCCATATTCCTGGATTAGCCCCGGTGAAGGTTTGCAGTTCTTTTTCCACTTCAGGAATTATGCTGCTATTGAAATCAGCTACGGAATCAGCTAAAACCTAAGACTTTATTGCAGTCCTAGGATGGTAGACTATGTCATGTTCGCTTAGTTCCATTGCCCATTTAGCTAATCTTCCTGACAATTCTTGCTTATGTAAAATATTCCTCAGTGGATAAGAGGTTAAGACAGTAATTGGGTGACACTGAAAATACGGTCTTAGCTTTCTAGCAGCCATAATTAGAGCTAAGGCTAATTTTTCTAGATGAGGATATCTAGTTTCAGCATCTAATAAGGACTTACTTACGTAGTAGATTGTTTACCTTTGTCCTCCCTTACCAAGACTGCACTTATGGCAACTTCTGCAACAACAAGATAAACATATAACCTTTCCCCTTCCTTTGGTTTAGACAACAGCGGGGGATTCGATAGGTAGGCCTTCAAATCTTTAAGAGCTTGTTGGCATTCTTCAGTCCATTTAATTTTGAACTGGTTCTACTTCTTCAAGACTGAGAAGAATTCAAAACTGTTCTCTGAAGATCTGGAGATGAATCTTCCTAAAGCTGCAATCCTGCATGTTAATCTTTGAACTTCTTTTTTGCTCGTGAGTACATCAGGTATTTCTTTACTAGCTTTAACTTGAGCAGGATTTACTTCAATAACTCTATTTGATACGAGAAAACCCAAAAATTTACCTGACTCGTCGCCGAAGACACATTTTTTTGGATTTAATTTCATGTTATACCTGCGGAGGATCTCGAAAGTAATCGAGAGATGATGGAAATGATCTTCCGCCTGCGTTGATTTCACCAACATGTCATCAATATACACCTCCATTGTTTTTCCCAGGTGTTCTTGGAACATCTTGGTCACTAGCCTTTGATACGTGGCTCCAACATTTTTCAAGCCAAAAGGCATGACGTTGTAACAATAAGTCCCTTTATTTGTAATAAAGGAGGTTTTTCCCTCATCTGAGGGGTCCATTTTTATCTGATTGTAACCAGAATACGCATCTAGAAAGCTTAATAATTCATGACCTGCAGTTACATCAATCATTTGATCTATGTGCGACAATGAAAATGAATCTTTTGGGCATGCTTTATTCATATATGTATAATCTACACATACTCTCCATTTAACATTGTATTTAGGTACCACTACGGTGTTAGCTAACCAGTTAGGATATTTTACCTCACGTATTGAACCGATTTTTAAGAGTTTTTGTACCTCTTCATTGATCACTTTATTCTTGAACGATCCCTGTTTTATTTTCTTTTGCTTGACAGGTATGAAAGATGGGTCTTCATTTAGTTTATGAGTCGTCACTTCTGGGGGTATACCTGTCATATCTGAATGAGACCAAGCAAAACAATCCGCGTTAGCTTTTAAGTATTCAACTAACTTACCTTTTTTGGTTGGGCTTAGCCTTGCGCCAATATGGACTTTTTGCTCAGGTTCATGTTCGAACAGTGGAACAACTTCGAGCTCCTTAGTAGTTGTCTTGATATTCTCATTTTCTTCTGGTTCTTGAATAACATCAGGTCTGGAATCCATGTCCGTGTGTCTTAATGCGATATCTGTGGTGATTTGGTTCACCGTATCTTTATCATTTCCTTCCGTGTCTGTTTGAATTGTTTCCTCGTCCTTTGATTCTTCCGATATTTCTTCTTTATTAATGTATCACTGAATTGATGTTTCTTGAGGTCTGCTGATCACCTTGAATCTGTTGTATTCCCCATTTAGAAGGGAATTTAATCACCTGGTGTAGAGTAAATGGTATTGTTTACATATCATGGATCCAAGGTCTCCCCATGATTACGTTATAAGACATGTCAGTGTTAATGACTTGGAATTTCGTATCCTTGATAACGTCTTCTGCATAGGTACTAAGCTAGATTTCTCCCTTTGTTATGACAGTAGAGTTGTCGAACCCAGACAAGGAACGTGCTTTTGGAATTATACAGTTCCCCATCAACATCTCTTCCACAACTCTCCCGAGCTACCTGGATCAATTAACACTCTTTTCACGTTAGTGTCATGTATAAGTAAGGATATTACCAGTGCGTCGTTGTGTGGAAGTAATAATCCATCAGCATCTGTGTCGTCGAAGGATATATTATCAACCTCCAAAGTTTCACGAGTTCGTTTTATGTGGGTTACTACGAACTTGGTCGTTCTTTTATAAGTTACGCCATTCACTTCTTCTCCTCCGTTTATCACGTTTACTGTTCTCTTTGGAGAATGTGGCTTTGGGGGTTCCTGCCTGTTCTTCAAATATGTATGTTTACCTTTTTCACTAAACAGTTATGTTAGATAGACTTGTTTTAATAAATGTTCTACCTCACCTTGCAATAACCTGCAATCTGACGTTCTGTGCCCATGATCGTTGTGAAATTCGCACCAGAAGTCTGGATT
Organism: Nicotiana undulata; assembly: GCA_005239495.1. Lineage (NCBI taxonomy): Eukaryota > Viridiplantae > Streptophyta > Magnoliopsida > Solanales > Solanaceae > Nicotiana > Nicotiana undulata. Next base: position 53,297 of record ML260060.1, on the reverse strand, counting down.
CCTTCTGCTTGGATTCGATATCATTTCTTTGGGCCATCGAACTTTATCAACTATATTTCTTAATACAATAATTAATTCAGAAGTACTTACATTGAAATTGTAGTCTCCAATTCTTACATTACCTCTATTTCGCTCGTCTCGATCCTTTCTGGATCTTGATGATGATGAGCTCGAATCTCTATTTGGTGGTTTGTGATCAGACCGTGTGTTTTCAAATTTGGAAAGAGTCTCCCATCCCGAAGGTCCAATGTATGGATCGTACCTGTTCTTACCGGTTCTCTTTTCTGATTCGGAGCGTCTAGAACTGGTCATGTCTTCTGCTTTTGATTGTGCAATGGTATCTTCTTCAATTCGTAACTTGGTATTGTACATGTTATAAACATCATTCCATGTCGTGGCTGGGAACTCTCTCAAGCTTTGTTTGAGTCTTCTCGTGGCTTCCGAGCTTTTATTATTTAAATTACTTGCAAATGCCATTGCCGCCCAATTGTCATACACTCTTGGTAGCAGCATTCTTTCACGTTGGAATATGTCCACGAATTCACGTAGCAACTCCGTGTCTCCTTGTTTTATTTTGATTATGTCTTCCATTCCTTTTTCTACTTTTTGCGCACCGGAATGTGCTTTTATGAACGAATCTGCAAGCTCAGTAAAAGAATCAATAAAATTTTCGGGTAAGAGAGAATACCATGTTAACCCTCCTTCGGTGAGGGTTTCTCCAAACTTCTTGACCAACACAGATTCAATTTCTTGCTTAGTCAAGTCATTGATTTTTACTCCCGTGGTAAAAACAGTAACATGATCACGTGAGTCGGTTGTCCCATCATATTTTGGTATGTCAGGCATTTTGAATTTCTTGGGAATAGGCAATGGTACTACACTTGGCTTCCAAGGTTGTTGAGAATATCTATCAATGTCAATACCCTTGATGACAGGTGGTACGCCAGGAATTTGTTCGATACGATCGTTTTGTTCCTTCACCTGTTTCTGCAAGGTTAGTAGTAAAGATTGTAAATCTGAATTATTAGACATACCTGATCTTCCTTGAAGAGACTCATTTGAAGTGCCTCTACTTCCTGAATTTGCTAGTCCGGATTGTGGGTTTTCCACAGTTGCGGTGTTGTTTGGAGGAGGTGTAGGTGATACAGCTGGTAGCCCCCTCTGTTTAACCAAAGAATTAGATCCCTTGACTAAATCTATTTTTAGGATGAACACGAGTTTCTGATAATCTAGAAATAATGATAATTACGAATGAGCAAGTAAATAAGTAATAAGATGCACAGAAAAGTAAAGTGTATTTTGTTGTCCCTTACAAGTTAACTTCTATTCCCTTATATAAGGAATTCTTCAGTATAACGTCTACCTCTTGCAATGATAACACATTAATGACTAATTATTACATTAATGTAACGTTACAAATAATAACTGTAACTGTTGCGTGAAGGTTGTGTAACGTGTGGATCATTAATTGAAGATCTTTGAATCTCCCCGTAGCTTTGTCCGGATTCATTCTGACCGTGTCTCTTCCTTGTCTCAATCAAGTTGAGTTTCCCGTAGCTGATTACCTCGCAGGTATATAGTGCCGTGCCTCTTTGCCTCGCACCTCCTTATAGAATCATGTCCAGCTGTCATATTTTCTTTGGTCCACGTAACTGGATGAATCGTCAAGAATTATCATACGTGTGAAGCTCTTTTTTACCAATACAGATACCCCCAACTTACCATTTATTTATCGATTATTTGGTAAGTGGATACGCATTTATGACGGGAATATTTTGCCGCCGCTTTACTTCGAAACATTGTATCCTTATCTGAACATAGGCATCGCTTGTCACTTCCATTTAATGCTTAATCCACGTGTCACCTCCAGATTGATTCTGCAATTTCTCGGCGCCTTTTAGGGCATTTTGTGGTTGCATTAGTCCCGAAGTGACACCTTCAATTATGACTTCCACATCATTGTTTTTTCCCATTTTTGACGGTTGTCTTCGAGTATAAATACCCTTTTTCCTTTGTTTACTTTCACGAAAAACTTTCATTCTTTTTTTGTGAAGAACTTTTTCCTTGTCTTTGTAAATATGTCTTCTTTGAACCAACCTAAGGGAGTGATAAACGTTGATGATTTGGCCCCTTCTTCTTCTCCGACGCGGAGCTGGAGAGGTGGTAGATTGAGGAGTTTAAGCTCTACTCCTTCAAGAGGTTCTTCCTCTTCCCAGATTACTTCCCCTCCTTCTACTACGTCTCTAATTTCTCCGACAGCTAGGACTTCCAGATCTTCGTCTAGAGGTAGAGAATATCACGAAACTTTACGCGAACCCCGAGTGGACGAAATCATTCCTGCCGAGTTTACCTTTGCTAGGGATAATCAGGTCCTTACAAATCAGTCGTCATCCTTTGATAGTGCTGATAGGTACCCTACCCTGCTCACCGAAGGTTTAATTCCTCTTGTTCGCAGGGATTTTTGGGAGTCCGATTTTCCTGTCATCGTTCCGAATGGAAACCAAAGAATAACGTCTTACAAGACGGGATATTCTTTTTTTTATACCTGCCCTTTTACCTTAGGGTTTAGACCTCCCATTGATCCAGTTATCATTGAGCTCTGTCATTTTTTCGATATTTGCTTGGGACAAGTCGGTCCTATTGTATGGCGAGTTGTTGCATGTCTCAGATGTTTAGCTAATTTAGCTTCGGTCCCTTTCACCTTAAATCATATTATTCACCTTTATTCCCCTACATTGTTTCATCAAGGTATTTTTACTTTGGCTACCAGGAGTAAAAGAGTGTTGGTGACCCATGATGATGATAAGGATAGAGGTTGGTACCTTCGGTATGTTGTTGTGCCTACTGCTGGTTTAGTAGGTGAAGAAAATCTTCCCTTCCCCGAGAAGTGGAATTGTGCACGTGAGTACATTTTAGCTCACATTCCTTATTTTTTGCTTTAAATGCTTTATTAACACTGTAGCTATTTTTTTTTCTTTAGCAATCATGGGTACTGTCGAGAAAGTCTCCAGTATCCGTGGTTGGGTAGAAAAGCTTTTGTCTATTGCTCCGTTGGAAGAAAGATCTTGGAAGTACTTATCCGGGAAGTACGGTTGGAAAGTGAAAACTCACGGTAGGTGAAGCTTTTGTTTCCGCTTTTTTCCTTGCTCGAGTCTCTTTGTTGTTTTACCCTTTTTCTTTTTACAGGGTTTCCCGCTCGTGGGGTGTCTGCTGCATCTGTTCCCAAATTGTACCTGGCTCAGGCCCAGGAAATTATTTCAAGTTCTTCTTCTTCGAAGAGAAAGGTTGGTGGGTCTAGGACCTCAGAATAAGAAGAGGAGGAGGAGGGAACTTTGGTCCATAGGTCGTGCAGAAGGAAGGTGATCTTGGACGAAGAGTCTACACCTGTAGATGTGCCTTACGTGCCTAAAATTGAACTTTCTGCCTCCGAGGATGCTACCCCCTCTCCCGTGCGTGACTCTGTTGATCATTTGTTCCGTGAAGGCTTTGGTCCCGTAGGTGATGAAGTTCCCTTGGCCGTTATTCCTCCTTCTTTTAGTGAACTCCCCTTTACTGCTCCAGTTATTTCTTCTGCTTCTGTTACTATTCCTGCTCCTACCGTTGCTCTTGCTCCCATGGCCAAGCTAGATAGCCATAGTTCCCTTACATGGGATAATGAGGTTGTGCATACTTCTTTAAAGGTAGAGTGCATTTTTCTTGCATTTCATTCTTGTACATATATTTATCGTATCTAATTGGTTACTTTTTTGTAGATAAATCTTATAAGCACGGAGCTCATGAAGATGATTTCTAACACGGAGCAGGAAATGAAAAAGTGGCATGCTGAAGCGAATAATTGGAAGGGGCAATATGAAAGCTTAAGGCTCTACATGGAGGCCTTAGAAGAAGAAAAATGTACCTTGGAGCAGCAGATGAGAGTCATGGAGGCGGAGTTAGCAGTGGAGAAGTCTTCTTCCAATCAAGCGGGCAAAGATAAGAGCATCCTTGAGTCCTCATTTGCTGAGCAGTTGTCTCGTGCCTCAGAATAAGTTAGGAGCTTGAAGGCCTTATTGGACCAAAAGGAAGAGTATTCAGGCGAGCGGTGCAGTCACTCACCCAGACCCAGGAAGATCTCCGCAATTCCTTAGATAAAATTCGATTCCTGGAGAGATCTATCACACCTTTAAGGGCCGCCAAAGATGTTGTTGAGGATGAGAAGGACGGGCTGAGAGCTGAAGTTATGATATGGGAGAAGGATTACAAAGATCTTGAAGACGCAGCAGTTGTCGATGTTAGTTGGGCGTACATGAATTCACGCCTCGACACATTGACTGAAATGAGTCGAGAGGATTTCGACCTTAATGCTGAAATTACTAAAATCAAGGAAGTCATGGAGAAGACTCAATAAGGTCAGAATCTCTCTTCACTTGAAGGTGAGGCTCCTGCTGTTCAAGTCTCCCCGTCCCAAGCTGCTCCTGCTCCCTCTGCCAGTGAAGAAGTCAACCCCCCTCCTGATGAAGTTTGAGAAGTTGGTTCCTCCCCTTTTTTTTTTCTTTGTCCCAATTGGTGGTTACCCCCAGTCCCATCGGGGGTAAATTTAGAACTCTTAAAGTCCCCACTGACAACTTAGGGGAACCATAATGTATAAACACTATATACGACTAAGTATAAGTTAATACTTAGTTTTTACTTAGCTGTTTTAATATATATATAATATATATATATATGCAAGTATGACTTTTGTATTCTATTGAGTTTCTGTTTCACTCTTTTAAGCCTTTTGCATGCTTTATTTTTGAGGTTTTAGTTTTACCTATGAGTTTTGCATTAAAATGCTTTAGATTATCCGCACTTTTTCACAATAGGTACGATTTTGAAAGAGGGCCGTTTTCTTTTTGATCGACATTTAATGAAGAAGACGTCCCAACTTCATAATGGTGTAATAATGCAATAGAGAGATAGGAATTTTTAACATGCTTAAGACTGTTTTTGAAGAAAGGTTTCTGTTTGAACTTTCACAACATTTTACATGTGTTTGATTATCGTCTAAAACTCATGTTGCAACTGTTTTCTTTGAACAGGTTTGATATGCACTTGTATTTCATAACGGTTTTTCTTATGTAACAGTTTTTTCGAGTTAATACAAGAGAATAACTGTTTTTCGTTCGTAACAATTTTTGTAAAGGTAGGGTTTTTTACCCGTAACTGTTTTCATTGATAACAGTTTTCAATAATCACGAGGGAAATGCTTTTTCATTCGTAACTGTTTTATTCGATAACAGTTTTCCAAATGAGTACAAGGATTTTGATCTTTCATCCGGAACTGTTTTATTTGATAACAGTTTTCTATACAAAGATTTCATAATTGTTTTTAGTTACAACAGTTTTTTGAATGAGTACAAAGATGATGATCTTTTATCCACAACTATTTTTAGTTACAACAGTTTTCTTTTTGAATAAGTACAAAGATGTGCATTCCTTCCTCGAAGCTAATATTTTGCCATTTAACCTGAACATACGTTTATGAACATGTTCGAAGGTTTTAGAGATCAGGCTTTGTGTTCTGAGTCTTTGGCTCTTTCGATTCTGCTCGTATCACTTAACTTATTGGGTAGATGGATCTTCAGGCTCGAGCTTTGACTTTTTTGATAGTCTTCTTTGCTTCGTCTTTGACTTCCATACTGTATAGTCCCCCAAGTGTTTGAGCTTTGAAGGATGAAATCTCGAGCACTTGACTATTCCTTCCTTGTGGTCTTTTTCCTGAAAAGGAAAAACGTACGGGGCTCGAAGGTATATAGTTTTTAGATGATGACTGGTTAATCCTTTAAAACGTCCATCAGAAAGTGTAACCCTAGATCGGGAATTGAGTTACTTCCTCGCGTCTTTGCAGGTCTAATAACATCATCTGGTGATGGGTTAGCTTTATGCCTATCATCTAAAATGGTTAGTAAAATTTTTAACTGTACAAGAAGAAAAGCGAACGTGTGATACCTGACCGAGGGTATTCCTTTTCCTTTAGAAATAATACTTCTTCAAATGGATGGCATTCCAACTTGTTGGTAAGATCCTGCCATCCATAGCTTCCAGCTCATAGGCGCCCTTTCCAGCTATGCCTCGAACTTTGTAGGGTCTTTCCCAATTTGGACTTAATTTTCCCGTACCAGCTTTTTTGGTTTATTGAAAGACTTTTTTGAGGACGAAGTCCCCAATCTTGAAGTATCTGAGATGAGCTTTACAGTTGTAATAACGCTCTATGATTTGTTTTTGAGCTGACATCCGTATTAGTGCTGCTTCTCTTGTTTGTTCGAGCAGGTCCAGATTGGTCCTCAATTTGTCGTTGTTTGCATCCTCCGTGGTTGTTGTAAAACTTATGCTTAGTTCGCCAATCTCCACAGGTATTAAGGCTTTTGAGCCATAGACAAGTGCGAACGGAGTCTCTCCCGTGGCTATTTTTGAAGTTGTTCTGTAGGCCCATAGTACCGCTGGTAACTCATCAGGCCAATTTCCCTTGGCTTTCTCTAGCCGTTTCTTTAGGTTGTTGATGATGACTTTATTTGATATTATTGGGTGCAATAGTTCTGCTGGTCGATGTATGTTATTGGTGATATTATTACATAGTGATATTATTGGGTGCAATAGTTCTGCTGGTCGATGTATGTTATTGGCAAACCGTTGGCATTTATCACATTTGGATACGAAGCTCTCAGCCTCTTCTTCCATCTTAGGCCAATAGTACCCAACTCTGATAAGGGTTTTGACCAAGGATCTCACCCCTGCGTGATTTCCACAGTGTCCTTCATGGACTTCTCTCATCACGAACTCCATTTGATTAGGTCCGAGGCATTTATCTAGGGGACCTCCGAACATCTTGCAATATAATGAGATGTGAATGAGGCAGTACCAGGCAGCTTTTCGGCGAAGTGCTTGAGCTGCTTTTTTGTCATCAGGTACGGTGCCATTCTTCAAAAAAATTAAAATTTCGTTTCTCCAATCCCAGGTTAAATTGTTGAATGTTACCTCATTTTTGTCCTGGTCTATTGCTGAATGAAATAGATGGACGACAATTGCATTGTCTTTGTTTGTAACTTCCGTGACTGCTGCGAGGTTAGCCAATGCGCCTGCTTCCGCATTTTCCTCTCTAGGTATTTGTATAACCTTTCACGTTTTGAATTGCCTCACGAGATCTCGTGCATTTTCTAGATATTGTTGCATCCGAGTCTCCCGAGCGATATAGGTCCCCTACATCTGATTTACTACTAGTTGGGAGTCACTCTTGATTACGATTTGCTCGATTGAGAGTTCTCGTGCCAGTTCTAGCCCTGCAATGACAACTTCATTCTCTTCTTCATTGTTAATTATAGGATAATATTTGATAGCTTGTCGTGTCTTTTCACCCGTGGGTGATATTAAGACTATGCCTAAGCAGGCACCTTTTACATTGGAAGAACCATCGGTAAATAGGGTCCATAGACCCGGATTAGCACCGTTAAAGAGTTGTAACTCTTTTTCCACTTCAGGGACAATGCTATTATTAAAATCAACAACAAAATCAACTAAAACTTGAGACTTTATCGCAGTCCTAGGCTGCTATATTATATCATGCTCGCTCAATTCTATATCCCACTTAGTTAATGTTCGTGATAGTTCTTGTTTATGCAATATATTTCTTAATGGATAAGAGGTCACAACAGTGATTGGATGACATTGAAACTATGGCCTCAACTTTCTAGGTGCAGTGATTAGAGCTAAGGCTAATTTTTCTAGATGTGGGTATCTAGTTTCAGAATCTAGTAATGTCTTGCTTACATAATAAATAGGAGATTGTATACCTCTATCTTCCCTTACCAATACTGTACTTACATCAATTTCTGCAACGACAAGGTAGACGTACAACTTCTCCCCCTCCTTTGGCTTTGATAGCAACGAGCTTTTTGATAGATAAGCCTTTAGATCTTTGAGATCCCGTTGACATTATTCAGTCCATTCAAACTGATTTTGCCTTTTGAGAACTGAAAAGAATTTAATACTTTTTTTGGACGACCTGTAAATAAATCTTCCTAAGGCTGCAATTCTTCCCGTTAGTCTTTGAACTTCTTTTTTGTTCGTAAAAATATCAGGTATTTCTTCTATAACTTTAATTTGAGCAGGATTTACCTCTATTCCTCTATTTGATACAAAGAAACCCAAAAATTTACATGACTCCACACCAAAAGCGCATTTTTCTGGATTCAATTTCATATTATACCTGCGTAAAATTTCAAAGGTAATAGAGAGGTGCTGGAAATGGTCTTCCGCAGGTGTTGATTTTACCAGCATGTCATCGATGTAAACTTCCATCGTCTTCCCCAGATATTCTTGGAACATCTTGGTTACTAACCTTTGGTACGTGGCTCCGGCATATTTCAAGCCAAATGGCATGACTTTGTAACAATAAGTCCCCCGGTTTGTAATAAAGGAAGTTTTTTCCTCGTCTGAGGGGTCCATTTTAATCTGATTGTAACCGGAATACCCATCTAGAAAGCTTAACAATTCATGACTTGCAATGGCATCAATCATTTTCTCTATATGTGGTAATGGGAATGAATCCTTGGGGCATGCTTTATTTAAATCGGTATAATCTACGCATACTCTCCATTTACCATTCTTTTTAGGTACTACCACAGTGTTAGCTAACCAGTTAGGGTACGTTACCTCATGTATTGAACCAATTTTCAAGAGTTTTTGTACCTCTTCGTCAATCACTTGGTTCTTGAACGATCCTTGCTTTCTTTTCTTCTGTTTAACAGGTACAAAGGATGGATCTTCATTTAGTTTATGAGTCATCACTTCTGGTGGGATACCTGTCATATCTGAATAGGACCACGTAAAGCAATCTGCGTTATCCTTTAAATAATTAATTAACTTACCTCTTCGACTAGGGCTCAACCTCATGCCTATATGCACTTTCTGTTCTGGTTTTTGTTCAAACAATGGAATAACTTCGAGCTCTTCCGTTGTTTTTTTGATTTGCTCGTCTTCTTCTAGTTCTTGAATGACGTCTGGTCTGGAATCTACATCCGTGTGGTTTGATTTATCTTCCGTGGTAACTTGGTTTACCTTCTTGTGACTATCTTCTTCCGTACATGTTCGAACAATAGCTTCTTCAGTACATGTTCGAACAATAGCTTCTTCCGTACCTGTTTGGGTAATAATTGCTTCCATACATGTTTGGTCGGCAACTTTTGCCTGAGAGATTTCTCTATCTTTTGATTCTTCCGTCTCTACTTTTTTGTTATAATGTACCACAGAATTTATATTCCTAGAGGTTTGCTGATCACCCCTAATTTGTTGGATTCCCCATTCAGAAGGGAATTTAATTACCTGATGTAATGTAGATGATATTGCTTTCATGTCGTGGATCCATGGCCTTCCCATGATTATGTTATAAGCCATATTAGTATCGATGACTTGGAATCTGGTGTTTTTGATTACTCCCTCGGCATAAGTGCTAAGTTCAATTTGTCCTTTGGTTATAACTGTAGAATTATCGAACCCTGATATGGCTCGTGCCTTCGGGATCACCTGATTTCCCAAGAGCATTTCTTTCACGACTCTTAAGAAAATGATGTTGACTGAACTACCTGGATCAATCAACACTCTTTTAACGTTAGTGTCATGAATGATTAAGGATATTACCAGAGCATTGTTGTGGGGAAGCATTAGTCCGCCGAAATTTGCATCATCAAAGGTTATATTGTCTGCGTCCAGGTTTTCTCGAACCCGCTTTCCGTGTGTAATTGTGAACTTCGTGGTTGTCTTGCAAACCACTCCGTTTACTTCTTCACCTCCGTGTATCACGTTGACAATTGTTTTTGGAGATGGGGGTTTCGGGGGTTCCTGTCTGTTCTTCATGTATGCCTGCTTACCTTTATCACTAAACAATTTTGTTAAGTAGTCCTATTTCAATAATTGCTCTATTTCACCTTGTAAGAATCTGCAATCTGCAGTCCTGTGTCCATGATCATTATGAAATTCACACCAGAAATCTAGGTTTCTTTTATTTGGGTTTGACCGCATTTATTTGGGCCATCTAACCTTATCTCCCATATTTCTTAATATTGAAACTAGTTCAGGGGTACTTACATTGAAGGTGTGATCCCCAATTTGTGTATTACCTCTAGGTCGTTCATCTCGATCCTTTCTGGATCTAGATGAAGATGAACCCGCATCTCTGCTTGGTGGTCTATATTCAGACCTAGTGTTTTCGAACCTGGGACAAATTTCACGTCCCGAGGGTCCTATATAAGGATCGTACATGTTTTTACCTGATCTCCTGTCTGATTTGGAGCGTCTGGATCTGGCATGATCTTCATCTTTCGAACGAGCAATGGTATCTTCTTCTATCCGAAGTTTAGTACTGTACCTGTTATAAACATCATTCCATGTCGTAGCTGGGAATTCTCTCAAGCTTTCCTTGAGTCTTCTCGTGGCTTCTGAGCTTTTGTCATTTAGATTGCTCGCGAATGCCATGGCTGCCCAGTGATCGGGCACCCGTGGTAGTAACATTCTTTCTCTCTGGAACCTGTCTACAAATTCACGGAGTAGTTCTGTGTCTCCTTGTTTTATTTTGAATATGTCCTCCATTATTTTCTCGACTTTTTGTGCACCAGAGTGTGCTTTTATAAAAGAATCTGCAAGCTCAGCAAAAGAATCAATAGAGTTTTCAAGGAGAAGAGAATACCAAGTTAGTGCTCCTTTGGTAAGTGTTTCTCCAATTTTTTTGACTAGGACCGACTCAATCTCTTGTTTTGTTAAGTCGTTGCCTTTAACTCCGGTAGTAAAAGCAGTCACGTCATCGCGTAGGTCAGTTGTCCTGTCATACTTGGGAACATCAGGCATTTTGAACTTCTTGGGTATAGGCAAGGGTGCTGCGCTTGGTTTCCAAGGTTGTTGAGAAAATTTATCAACATCAATGCCTTTGATAACATGTGGTACTCCAGGAATTTGCTCGATTTGATCGTTTTGTTCCTTCACCTGTTTCTGCAAGGTTAGTAATAAATTTTGTAATTCAGAGTTATTAGTCATACATGGTCTCGCTTCGCGAGATTCATTAGGATTGTCTTCCCTTGCTGAGTTTACCAACCCAGATTGGGGATTTTCCACGGTGATGGTATTATTGGGAGGTGGTGTCAGTGACGCAGGTGATGCTGCTGGTAATCCCCTTGCGAATTCTTGCAGAGCCTGGCTCACATACTCTGCAATCATTTGCTTCACTTGATCTTGTTCTACCGTTTGATCATTATCATTAACGTTGTTGTTGTTGTTAGATCTTTCTTGGGATTGTTCCCTTGGACCTCCTGGGGATCCAGGGGGTGATGGAGTCCCATCTCTTTGCTTGTTATTGTCGTTGGAGTTCGACATAGTTCAGAGGATATCGTTTGAAAAGTAACCAAAGATTATCAGATTCCCGGTAACTGAATCAATTTGTTTAACCAAAGAATTAGATACCTTGACTAAAGCTATTTTTAGGATGAACACGGGTTTCTGATAATAAAAAAATAATGATAATTACGAATGAGCAAGTAAATAAGTAATAAGATGCACAGAAAAGTAAAGTGTATTCTGTTGTCCCTTACAAGTTAACTTCTATTCCCTTATATAGGGAATTCTTCAGTATAACGTCTACCTCTTGCAATGATAACACATTAATGACTAATTATTACATTAATGTAACGTTACAAAAAATAACTGTAACTGTTGCGTGAAGGTCGTGTAACGTCTGGATCATTAATTGAAGATCTTTGAATCTGCCCGTAGCTCTGTCCGGATTCATTCTGACCGTGTCTCTTCCTTGTCTCCATCAAGTTGAGTTTCCCGTAGCTGATTACCTCGTAGGTATATAGTGCCGTGCCTCTTTGCCTCGCACCTCCTTATAAAATCATGTCCAGCTGTCATGTTTTCCTTGGTCCACGTAACTAGCTGAATCATCAAGACTTATCATACGTGTGAAGCTCTTTTTACTAATACACCCACATGAAAGCTTGGAGAGCTTCATTCACATATTCGCCAACCATTTGCTTCATAGGGTCTTGTCCCCATGTTTTCTCATTTCCAGTTTGATCATCATTTTGAGTTGTAGATCTCCTTGGGGAGTGGTCCCTTGAACCTCGTGGGGATCCTTGAGGTGAAGGGGCCGGAGTTCCAATATCCTGTTGGTTGTTATCGTTGGCGTTTGACATGATTCGCGAAAGATTGTTTAAGAAAAAACAAAGATTATCAGATTCCCGGTAACGGAACCAATTTGTTTAACCGAAGAATTAGATTCTCTGCCAAAGCTATTTTAAGAAGTACTCGGGCTTCTGATAACCACATAAATAATGATTAAATTTGTAAGAAAGCAATAAAAATGCGTAAAAGTACATATATTTCAGTAGTGGTCCCAAAAGTGTCTATACAAGTGATATTTTACTCCCTTTTATAGGGAATTTCTTAATATAACGCCTATTCTTCTTAATGATTGAGCATTAATAACTAATAATATCATTAATGTAACGTTACAATAGGTAATCGTAACTGTTGCGTGACGATTATGTAACATTTGGCTCATTAATTGAAGATCTTTGAATCTGCACTTTATTTTGCCTTGGTTCATTCTATCCGTATCTCTTCAACTCCTCAATTAGATTGGGGCTCCCGCATCTAATTGTCTCGTGGGTATGCTGTTCCGTTCCTCTTTGTCTCGTACTTCTTTGTAAATTTATGACCCGTTGTCATGTTTCTATTGCTCCATATGGATCGCCTTGTCATCAGAAATATTATACGTGTGAAGCCTATTTTCTTACTTCTGAAAAAAATACTTTTAAGCTAATTTTAGAATTTGGGCAAAAGGGGCTATTATTGTCCAAATTGATAACAACTCAAACATGGAGCAATGCATCCATACGCATCCCAAGCAACTGTACGGTCTGGATTTACCTGGCTCCATTCCTCCATTACTGGAACAATGGTCCTTTCCCTTTTCCCTTTCGTTCAACTTTCAAACTCTACAAAGACACCAACTTTTTCTCCCTCGTCTCTCTGTACCAAAACCGCACTTTTCTTTTCTTTTCTTTTTATTATTGCACATAAATTTCAATTTTCACTGCACTCCTCCAGCTCTTAGCTCTGTTTTTTTTAATCTCACCGCCACAAATCCCAATAAAATATTCATGTTTTCCTCACTCATCTTTCCTTAGAAACTAAACTAAAGCCCACTTCAGTTCTTGAAATGGAAAAGCTGAAATCTTTCAAATCTCTATCTCCAGTTCATCATCTTCAACGAGCTAACTCACCTTCACACCCAGTAGAAGAACGGCAAAATCTCTTAAAAGAAACCGCAATACCCAGCACTTCTCCCGCCATGGGCTCTCCAGCTATGGATACATCCGATACAAAAGACGTCGTCGTTAAATCAAACAACAGAGAAACCCCTAAAGAAACTGAACTTTCTACATCAAAAACCCAGTTGAATACCAATGATGAGAATGCTGCAAACAAGATATATAGAGATTCAAGTTACGATTTCTCAAGCGATGCATTTATGAGAGCACAAAGGGATAATAATAATAATAACAATAAAGATTTCGACTTTATTACGGAATCGCCATTTTCACAGCGGTCGCCGTTATCTAGGGTACAAGAAGAGAGCCCCAACCGCGGGGTGCTTACGCCGAGAGATGTTCGAGTTTCTTTTAACGAGAACCGTAATGGTAACGGATCGGTTCGCCGCCGGTTCAATGTGAGTAATTTTGGACCGGGTGGTGGACCGGATGAGGTTTTAGTTAGCAGTTCTAGTTCTTCGTTTAGGAGAAAGTCGAATCTTTTAGTTACTAGGACTAAATCTAGGTTACTGGACCCACCAGAGCAAGATCAGAGGTCACAGAAAATTACTATGAAATCTGGAGTTTTAGGTAAAGGTAGTGAAAATGACGATGATGACCCTTTTTCAGATGAGGATTTTCCCGAAGAGTATAAGAAGATGAAGTTTAATGTATGGACTATTCTTCAGAGTTTGAGTTTGATTTTGATTATTGCAGCTTTTGTGTGTAGTCTTACTATTAGTAAATTTAAAGGGAGGAGTATTTTCGGGCTTCCGTTGTGGAAATGGGAGTTAATGGTGTTGGTTTTGATATGTGGGAGATTGGTTTCTGGTTGGGGGATTAGGTTAGGGGTGTTCTTGATTGAGAGGAATTTTGTTTTAAGGAAAAGGGTGTTGTATTTTGTGTATGGATTGAGGAATTCAGTGCAGAATTGCATTTGGTTGAGTCTGGTTTTGATCGCGTGGCAATGTATTTTTGATAAGAAGGTTGAGAGCATTACTAATACGAAGGTTTTAAGGTATGTGTCAAGAATTTGGGTGTGTTTGTTAGTGGGAACGTTTATTTGGTTGCTGAAGACACTGTTGGTGAAGGTTTTGGCTATGTCGTTTCATGTTACTGCGTTCTTTGATCGGATTCAAGAAGCTTTGTTTACTCAGTATGTGATCGAGACGTTGTCTGGACCGCCATTGGTTGAGATTAGGATGGAGCAAGAAGAGGAGGAGAGGGTTATGGCTGAGGTGCAGAAGCTTCAGAGTGCTGGGGCTACATTGCCTCCTGATCTCAAGGCCACTATATTTCCAAAGAGACCGATAGGAACGCCACGGAAGTCCACCGCTGCTGCTACGCCAAGGAGTCCTATGTTTTCGAGATCGACATCTAGAAAGGAAAAAGAAGAAGAGGGAGGCATAACTATAGATCATCTGCATAGGCTGAATCAGAAGAATGTTTCAGCTTGGAATATGAAAAGGTTGATTAATATTGTCCGTAAAGGTGTGTTGTCAACTTTGGATGAGCAGCTTCAGCAGTCGGGTGATGATGATGAGGCTGCAGTGGAAATTACAAGTGAGAAACAGGCAAAAATCGCTGCCAAGAAGGTTTTTAACAATGTGGCGAAGCCTGATTCTAAGTAAGTAACCCTGTTCTGTTAGGATTTATAAGTAATGTTCCTCATTGCAACTTATTTAGCATTTTGTTTGCTGATTTGACGATGTAAATCATACTAGCTTATTTGCTCTGTTGTTAATCTTCAAGTAGCATAAACCATAAAGTAGACGTGGAAGTGCAGTTTAGGTGTTGGCCAGATATTTTCCTCGTCATTTTGTTATGTGGTTGCCCTTTAAGCACATTTGCTTTCATAAGACTTCATGCTTATTCCCTACACTACCCGTGAACTTAGCTTTTAATGCCATTTTTGTGGCATCTAATTGACTTGCATATTATGTTGTTTATGTCTGCCGTCAGGTTCATCTTTCTGGAGGATATAATGCGTTTTATGAGAGAAGATGAAGCTTTGAAAACAATGCTGCTCTTTGAAGGTGGCACTGAAGCCAAAGGAATTAGTAAACGTGCATTGAAAAATTGGATGGTGAGTATATGGCCAATTTGCTTCAATATTCTCTTTCCCCATATAGCCTTTTTCTTTTTTTTTGGTATCTGCTTCCGGTGCATAACATTTGTTCAGACATGCAAAATTATCCATGAATTTTTGGGACAGCTTATTTTTCTCTTATCTCCATATTCCAACAAATAGGAATTCTACACCAAAATTTAGTCAAAAGATGGTTTTGGAATTCATCTCAACGCATGGACATAGGTCTTTTACTTTTACAGTTCATTGTGGAGATGTATTGTATTTGTCTCACAAAAGAAATGCCTCTAGCTGAATGTAGCTGAATGTAGCTGAATGAGTTGAACAAAAAAATTAAGTGGAAGTTCTGAAAAGTAGCCGCCCATCAGAAAGAGGGTAGTACAATCCCTCACGTGAAATAAGGATCTAGACTTGGGAATCCTCTTTCTAGTATATTGATATATTTGATTTTTTCTCCTGACAGGTGAATGCATTTAGAGAACGGAGAGCTCTTGCTTTGTCTTTGAATGACACGAAGACTGCTGTGAACAAACTGCATCACATGTTGAACGTCTTAGTAGGGGTTATCATACTGGTCGTCTGGCTGCTTATACTCAAAGTTGCCACGACACATTTCTTGGTCTTTTTGAGTTCTCAGGTTCTTCTGGTCGTTTTCATGTTTGGAAACACGGCCAAGACGACATTTGAGGCAATCATCTTTTTATTTGTGATGCACCCATTTGATGTTGGTGATCGTGTTGAAATTGAAGGAACTCAGGTGAGAAACTCTTCCACTCTAAGATCTTAAGATAGTGTATCCTGATTTGTATATTAAAGGACCTCTTCTGATGTTTGAGTTTCAGATGGTAGTTGAAGAGATGAATATATTGACCACGGTTTTCCTGAGATACGATAACCAGAAGATCATATATCCAAACAGTGTCTTATCTACAAAGCCAATAAGTAACTACTACCGTAGTCCAGACATGGGAGACGCAATTGAATTCTGCATTCATATCTCAACTCCTATGGAAAAAATTTCTATGATGAAAGAGAAAATTACAAGGTATATACTACATCTTCAGTTGATAAATTTGAGCTGTTTCATTTTCTGATCTCAATTTAGACCGATTAAGTTGCTCTTTTATGATGCTCGACATCAGTAGCAGAGCCATATCAAAATTTTGAAAAATAAACACACGAGTCCAGGGAATTCAACCCATAGAATATACATTAAGGAAAATTTACCTATCAAACAATGTAATTTTCAGGCGAGCCATGTGGCTCTGCCACTCCTCAACATAGGAATACACTCATATTCTATATTGTGCGGACTCTCCAAAATGCTGTCGCACCTGTGCCGGATCCTTCAAAGATGCACTACTTTTGAAGGATCCGACGCACCCAATGACATTTGTGCAGAGTCCGAGCAACATAGCTCATCTTAGTAGTCTAAGAACAAATCATATTTACTGGGTAAGGTCTGCGTATACACTACCCTCCCCAGACCCAACTTGTGGGATTATACTTTTGTTGTTGTTGTTGTTTCATGGAAATATTGCTTGTAATAGTTGACGATGGGGAGATTAATCGCTATCGCATTACGTAGTAGGATCTTTGTTGGTGTGGTACTGCGATGTTGGTAAAATGGCCGAAACAAGACGCCCTTTTGAGTTGCCTATTCTTCCTTGTTTATACTAATATATGTTATGGCTTCTGTAATGGCAGGTATGTTGAGAACAAAAGTGATCATTGGTATCCAGCTCCAGCAATTGTGTTGAGGGATGTAGAAGACTTGAACCGGATAAAGTGGTCCGTATGGCTTTCGCACACAATGAATTTCCAAGACATGGGAGAAAGATGGGCAAGGAGAGCTCTTTTAGTTGAGGAAATGATAAAGATATTCAAAGAGCTAGATATCGAGTATCGTATGCTGCCTTTGGATGTCAACGTTCGTAACATGCCACAATTGTCGTCGAACAGAGTCCCCTCGAACTGGTCTCTTTGTTCTTAATTGATTGAAATGATCACTCATTTGATATTCACAAGAGACCATTATAGAAAGGTAAGTTGTTTGTTGATGCAGCAGTGTAAATCTTGAAAATTGCAAGATGGCAAAGCATTTTTGATCAGTCATCACTGTGGATGGACTAATGTCTTTGTTTATATCCTAATGGCAATATATGAGGAGTTGTGTACATAATGAGTTGATGCCTTTTTTGGTGACTTCATAGAAACCCAATTATGTAGTTATTAATATGTTAATTACTTTTCAGTACCTACTCTTGTATCTTATCATTGTCCTTTTCCATATTGAAGTGCAATTCCTTAACCCCCGCCAAGAAAGAAAAAGTTATTAGTGCAATCTTTTTATAGTTGGTGATAACTTTTGAGCTATCATATACTCCCAATCTTTCAAAAAGATTGTCTTAGTTTGACTTGATACAAAATTTAATTAGTTTGACTTGATACAAAATTTAATAAAGGAAAATATTTGAGATATGTGGTTTTAAATAAGTTATAACATTTGTGTCGCTGTAAAACTTTTGAAACTTGTGGTCTGAAACCTGTCAATAACATTTGTGTGGCTAGAATTGCTTTTTATTAAGAAATTATCGAAAAATATCAATCTTTTTTAAACAAACTAATAAAGAAATAACGTCAATCTTTTGTAATTGAGTTTTCCACTTTATGGAAGAAGAGTGGCTCTCTCTCTACCAACTCCACCATCATGAAACATCCAAGAACCTCCGCACCAATGCTTCCAAAACCACCAGACCCCAACATCACCAACCCTCAAATCTCCCCAAATCCGCCACCATCCAAAATCAACTTCAGAGATAAACTCCTAGAGGGTATACATGGTGGCCAAATTAATATGGTTATAGATGATGGGCCTCATATCCATGATCACCAAATGCTATTAAGCACTGATCCTACACACATTAAGGAAGGTGAGCATCAAATCCATCTCACACCGGATGAACTACAAAGGATCTATGCCCCCTGGAGGTACTCTACTATCATTAAGCTACAAGGCATGAGAATCCAACACCAACTCCTTAAGAGAAAAATCCAAGATCAATGGAAACTAAATGAAAACTTCCCATTGATCGACCTAGGATCAGACTATTATATAACTAAATTCAATATGGAATCCAGCATGCTTAAAGTCCTCCATAATGGCCCATGGTTCATCCTAGGTCATTTTCTGTCCGTCCAAAAATGGATCCCAAATTTTATTGCATCGAAAGAGAAATTAACCAAAGCAGCCATTTGGATAAGGCTACCACAATTGCCTACGGAATTTTATAATGCTCACATATTAGAAAAAGTGGGTAACACAATTAGCAAGTTACTGAAAATTGATGCATGCACATCATCTACTTTAAGGGGGAGATATGCAAGGCTATGCATTGAAGTCCCTCTAGAGATACCAGTAGCATCCTCCATCGTCATTGGTCACCATAGACAGGAAATCTTATATGAAGGGGAAAATTGTTATGCAAGAGTTGCGGCAGATTGGGTCATTCATCTACCACATGCCTATACAAAAAATTGCCACATACAATGCCAAGTACAAATGAAGCCAAAGAAAGCAACCTATCAGCATGGGTTGTCTCTACTTCAAACACTGACACCCAAATGCCAAAGGAGGAAACTTGGCAAATGGTGGAATTCCCAAAGAAGAAAAGATTCAACCAAAAGTTCAAGGGGCCAATAGCCAATACTGGTAAGGTAGCTCCCCCACTAGGGAGCAATGCAGGTATGTTCAAATCCTCAATTAACATTAATAGTATCGTGGGTCAGAATTCATTTGCTAATCTAAGCTTAAATCATAAAAGCCACTATAAAAATCAACTCACTAATATTCCTTCAATGAATCCTGTTAATAATAAAATTGGCCAGCCTTCTTTGTTATCTCCGCCGGACACTAATACAAAATCAAAAAACAACACCACAAAACTCGATAATTGTGCCATGCAAGTTGACGTGGTTGGCAACCAAAAACTAATTGGACATTTGGCAACTAATGCAAATGACCAACCCATGACCATGCATGTCAATAATACATCTACCACCCGTAATCATAGCCTATTAGAGGTTAATCACTCACACTCTACCTCTACTACAACCAATCAAACTGCAAACAACACTAACATTAATACTAACCAAACGAACACTCTTTGCATGGACAACACTCTAAATTTAACTCCATTCGAACAAATGACACACAACTTACTGCCAAATGGACTCACAATCAATAACACCACCCACGAAGAAGATACAAAATCTAATTCTACTCTTACAAATACCACTGTCACAAGAAAGTTCCATATCCAACCTAAAGATACTCTCATCAAAACCCTATACCACATCTATCAGCCCTAGACACTACCCCTCCCATCCGTATTATATCTCCCTCATCAACAACAAACAATGGCAAGACTTCCAACCTCACAAAGAAGGAGATACAACCTGATCCAAATACTAAGCCACCAAAGAGCCCTAAACATGTCCAACCCACCTCTCCCACAAACTACAACCACAGGAAGCAACCAATTGTTCTTCATCCAACCTCCTCTCCCACAGGAGCACCTACCACTATCGTGGGTGGAACAAGCCCTAATGGGACATGCCATAACCTTCAGCCTGAGTCTTAATGGTCAAGATACAATCATAATTCTACAAAACTCTCATTTCCTAGCACAACTTATGTCGGAAGGAATGAACATGGCCATGAACAATTACATGAACCATGTTTGGATGAACAATATACTTCATCCCTTGCCCCCTCAATGACCCTGAATCATGCCCAAGAAATGAGAAGCCAGTGGAACCTCCCAAGTCATTACAACCCACTCCAATCCCAACAAATCCCAGTGAATCTACCATTTTTTCCCCCGGGGGGAATAACCAACACCAATCCAATATTCATCCCTTGGACAGTTCCAGTCGAGTCAGTAGACAATAAACCCATGCATGCATCAACTCCATCAAATCCCCCTCATCCACTAAACCAAGCTGCCCCACCACAGAACCCACCCATCATCCCTCAAGCTCCAGCACCTCCCAGCGCACAAGAGCCAGAAGACAACCAAATGGAGGAGGAAGGAGAGATAAATCTACTAGGGTCAGGTCCAGTCCTAGAATTTTCAAGGTTAAACGAGGTAAAGGTCTATCTATTCAGGGATCAAATGGAGAAACGCTATGTGCTGAGTTGTCCGTCAACCATGTCAAAGTTCACAATGGATGTGAGACCCCCACAGGGTCCCACTGTAGGCAACCATGCAATGATCCTAGTCCCAACAATGAGAAGGAACCCAATACCACAAGCCTAGAGGGAAAATGGGCAACCAAACAATCTTGCATCGATGTTTAGGCTAACCAACGTGCTAATTTGGAACATACGGGGTGGGAACAACGACAACTTTCGAGTGAACTTTAGGGAAGTGCTAGACACCCATCGCCCCTGTATGGTCACCTTGCTTGAGACTAGGATGGAAAGCCACTCATCCCTGCTCAGTGACTTCAACTTCTCCCAGATGATAGAAATCCCTAGTGATGGGCAATCCGATGGTATATTACTCCTGTGGGATGATAGCTTGGTTAGAGTCCATGACTTTGTTAGGAACAACAATGAAATCCACGCTTCTATTGAGGTATTCCCAAATCACACTACTTGGTTATTCTCGTCTATTTATGCTAGTACAAATTTTTCAACTCGTTGTAGCATGTGGAATAATATTGAAAATATTAGCACACATCACATGGGACCTTGGTTATTGGGGGGGACTTTAATGAAGTCCTATGCTCTACTGAAAAATTTGGTGGTAACCTAATCAACAGAAAACGTAGTAAAATGTTTTGGGACAGTGTAAATCGTTGTAATCTAATTGATCTTGGTTACAAAGGTTGTAAATATACGTGGTCCAATAAGAGAAAATTTAATAAAGGGATTATCATGGAATGCTTAGATAGAATCTTTGCTAATGATAAATGGGTTACCCAGTTCCCTAAAGTTGTTATCACACGCCTTCCTAAGACACATTTGGACCATAACCCCCTATTAACCAACCTTAGGCCAAAAAGTATTAATAGTCATGAGAGACCCTTTCGTTTAGAAATAATTTGGTGCAAACATCCGGATTTTATCAGCATAGTGAAAAAATCTTGGTTAAATAATGATTTAACTCATGCTCATAGTAACATTAGGGATTTGGTTATTGAGTGGAAAAATAATACTTTTGGTGATATCTTCAAAAAGAAAAGGATAATACTTGCTAGGCTTAATGGGATCCAATTCTCCCCCCAGTACCAGCACAGTAGCTTCCTCCAAAATCTTGAATCTAATCTACAATTAGAATACAACAACATCCTTCATATGGAGCATGATTTTTGGAAGCTCATATCTAGACTCAATTGGATGAATGAAGGAGATGCTAACACGAAATATTTCCATATTATAGCCACTAATAGAATATGTCAAAATACTATTACTCATTTCATTAAAGATGATAGTAGTAGGGTATATGACCCAAGCCAAATTCTAGACCATACTCTTTCTTTTTTTATGAATGCTTTAGCACCTCCAATGAATATTCCCCAAATACAAATATTGAAAATACAATCTGGATGGGGAACAATATCAGCCTTAATAGACTTGATAATCCTCTCTCTAATATAAAAATCTCAAAAGCTATCTTCTCCTTCAAACCCTACAAAGCCCCTGGATCCGATGGAATTCATCCTTCTTTTTATAAAAAATATTGGCATGTTGTGGGTGAGTCAGTAATAAAGTTTTGTCACAATAATTTCACCGCTCAACAATTACCTGAAGGAACCAATGAAACACTTCTCTGCCTCATTCCAAAATTCCCTAATGCCAATAATCTAAGAAATTTTAGACCTATTGGCCTTTGTAACACTTCTTGCAAAGTTGTTACAAAAATCATTGTGAATAGACTAAAAGATTACATCCCTTACCTCATTAGCCCCATGCAAACTAGTTTCATCAAAAATCGTAGAGCTAGTGACAATGCTATAATTATACAAGAGATTATGCATAATCGTAATAAGTCTAAGAAAAAGAAATTTGACTTAATCATCAAACTTGATCTTGAAAAAGCGTTTGATAGATTGGAGTGGTCCTTCATCTACAAAACTCTTAAATTCTTTCAATTTTCCCCTAAGCTAACCAATCTAATCATGCATTGCATTACTACTAGTTCAATGTCCATTCTAGTGAATGGGGCAAGAACTACTACCTTCCACCCTACTAGAGGAATACGCCAAGGTGACCCAATATCCCCTTACATTTTTATCCTCTGTTTGGAGCTCCTCTCTCGACTCATAAATCAACAAGTTGACATACTCAATTGGGGTCCCATCCACATCAGCCCCAGAGGTCCCTCCTTTTCTCACGTCTTCTTTGCGGATGACATTACCCTTATGGTAAAGCCAATAAAAAAATGATCTTGACCATGAAGAAATGCCTTGATCATTTCTCCTTAGAATCAGGCTTGACAATCAACAAAGCCAAATCAAAGATAGTTATCCCTAAGTACTGTCCAAAAGATCAACAAACTTTCCTAACATCCACCTTTGGCATAAAAACAACTTATGTGTTCGGAAAGTACCTAGGCTTCCCTATTCTTAATCATAAGCCTAATCCAAAGACTTCCAATATTTAATTGATAACATCCACTCAAAATTGTCCTATTGGAAGTGTCCCTTCATCAACATGGCTGGTCGAGCTACATTGATTACTAGTACTCTTAGTTTCATCCCCTCTTATGCCATGAAATTCACAATTCTCCCCCAAAAAATAATTAAAACAATCGACAAAATTCAAAGAGACTTTCTTTGGGGATCAACACCAACTACTCAAAAAATCCACCTTATAAACTGGAAAACTATCACTAGGGACTAAAAAAATGGTGGTTTAGGTCTCAAACAAGCTAATTCCATTAATATGGTATCTCTAGCAAACCTTGTTTGGCGTCTCCTTCAAAACCCCAACAACTCTTGGTGCCAACTCATATGTGTAAAATACGCATACACTAAGTACACTAAGGGCACATCCTTTATTTGGCAAGCGATTAACAAGGGCTGGGAGATCTGCAATAAAGGACTCCTTTGGCACCCTTCAAAAAACACAAATCTAGACATTTGATTTTCCAAGTGGATTTACAACTCCAACTCCCTCAGATCAATCATTTCAGGACCCTTCTCACGTACGGACGAGCACCTAAGAATATCCAACATTATTAGAAATGGGAAATGGAACCTTAAAAATATTTCTTTTATCCTTCCCACTGAAATTATCCAAAACATTAATGCAACTCACATTCCCTCAAATGATACAAAATGGGACAAAATTAGTTGGACACAAAGCTCCAATGGCATCTTCACAACCAAATCTTGCTACACCTTACTAGACAAGGAGCACTCCTTTACCAAAAATGTCGACTTGATATGGCATCTACAATGCCCTAATAAATTAAAATTCATATTGTGTAAATGCATTCACAATCGACTTCCTTGTAGATCCTACCTAGCACACCTAGGTATGAACATAGACAACACATGCACAAATTGTAGGAACGACATTGAAGATATTATCCACATTTTCTTAACGTGTCCCATTGCTTGCAAACTTTGGCAAGACCTTGGTATTAATCATAACAACCTCATTAAGCTGGATAATTGGTTAGATGATTTGAAAGATATATTCATTGTCCAAAATAGAAATAATATTAATTGTGACACTCTTTCCCATATGCCATCTGGAACCTTTGGACAAATAGAAACAACAACAACTCAAACAACTTGCAAAACACGATTAACATAAAAAATGATGCACCAAGAATGGGAATATATATTCCTTACTGAAAAATACACATCCATCACCAAAAAGACCAACGTCAATGTCAAATAGCATAAACCACCCAAGAAATGGTATAAACTTAATTGTGATGGAGAATTCTCATGCATCAATAAATTAGCATGTATATGAGGGGTCATCAGAGATTCCAATGGAGACTGGATTGTGGGATATCACAAGACAACATATGCAATATCTTCCACGCATGTTGAGGTTCTGGCCCTCCTTAAGGGGCTTAATCTTTCCATAGAATGGAAACTGGACAAGCTTGAGATCAAAACAGACTCCACGGATATTATTAACCTTATCTCAAATAATGGAAATCACTTGTCTAACTTAATTATTGAATGCAGATGGTTGTTGATGCAGCTGAAGCACCCAATCCTGAGGCATAATTTCAGAGAGGACAATGGAGCAGCACATAGTCTGGCCAAAGAAGCTGCACGGAGTACCATCCCTACTCAACTTTATCGATATGCACATCCACCCTTTTTGCTTGATCATGTAATGAAAAAGGACAAGCATAGTTGTTGTTATGTTATTAAAAAAATTCCTCTCTACGTTTGTAATAGTCTAGCTACTATGGGCAATGTAAATGCCCTAGAAACAATCTCTACTAAGGTCCTGTAATAAGCCTTACGTTTAAATTTATATAAATCTATCCTTTATGTTCAACAACAAAAAAAGAGTTTTCCACTTTAGCCATGTCAAGAGGTATATATCTTTATGCCAATCTAATGGTGCAACTCTAAACGGTGTCTTGGAGCAACAATAAAGTCGTCTTTGTGTGTCCTACAGACAGAGGGGGACCTACGTTGCATGTAGAGGGGTCACAGGATCCCGTTAGTCTCGACAAAAACCTTATATATATATATATATATATATATATATATATATATATATATATACACACACACACACATATGGAACCGGTAATACTTTAGTTGTGTTCCTAGACACAAAAGGGCGAATGGGAGAAGTGGTTTTGTTGGGCGCTTAAATTTGTTTGTTGGATGATCCGGGTTCGAGTCCTACCTTCAGTTTTTTTAGTTCATTGAATACAACGTACTTGCTTTATATACATAATAAAAAATTATTTTAATTTTTTTCTTTATTCTATTTCTTTTGAATTCAATTATAGTTTAGTTCTAAGCTCTAATACATAATAGTTAATTACTATTTTTTTTCTTCAAATTCATCCCCTAAAATTAAAAGCTTCAAATTGAAACTTATCACTCCACAAATAGAAAAATACAAATTCTTATGTCACTTCCTTATTCAACAATCACTTTGACTCCGACTCACCAATGGAAACTAAGATTTTAAGACTACTCTTAGTTTCTTTTTTTACTATTAACATAACCTTAATCTTGATTTCTTTAAAGTTTGAACGGTCTTTTGATCACTAACCACTTTTGTATTGGTCAAAATTTGGATTGGACTTGACAGCCTTATTGGTCGTGGTCGAAGTCTAAGCCGATTATGCTTTAGTGACGAAGAGTCCCCCTCAACAGAAGCTAATGTCGAGGTCGGGAAGAGATTATTAGAAAGCAACGACAAGATGAGTTTAGGGCAGGGAAAAAGAATATTCCGTTAGAATATTCTTTTGCTTGTACTTTTTTAGGGTTTCTAAAGAATGTTCCCTATAAATAGGAAGAGAAAAAGAACAAAAAGGGATCTTGAACCTTCAGAGAAAAACACGTTTGTAAAGTTGACTAGAGAGAATATACAAAGCTTGTATTTTCATTGATTCTTGAATACCAGAATACCTTTTTGTCTACAAGATCCAAGAATATTGTGTTCGTTCACGTTTTTTATTATCCCCGTTGCTGACAGGGGGAATATTGGTCCAAGTCATTCAATATTTGGGTGATACATTCCTCTTTATTACACCTACTGCCATTGCATGCATTTATTCCATATATCTCTTGGACATTCATTGAGAATCACTGCACACGATTGACTTGCATTTACTATTATGGCGCATAACTAAATCTCACTTACTCATCCAACTTCTAGATCTAACGGTCATTAAATTTAACTAGGATTCACCCCATTCGATTAAATAAAAGGTTGATACTTTTTTGACAAAATAATTTGGCGCAATCTGTGGGGACTTTCTAGTTAAAATCTTTAGTTTTTGCTAGATCTAAAAGAAACACACGTACAACAATTATCTTTTTTTGTTTGCATGAACTAACAATGGCAGGAAAAGGAGAAGAAAGGCTAAAATCCATAGCAGATATCACCGCCAACCTCATGAATACAATCAACGAGGCTGATAATGAAGGTGTAACGACCCGGTCTGTCGTTACGTAGAGACTACATTATAATTACTGTTATTGACTTGTTATAGATTGGGTATACTGTTATTGATGTGTTAGAGTTGGTAGGCTTGAAATCGGAATGGTTGTAGTGAGAGTTTAGTCACTTAGTCTTTAAAAATAGCCCTAAAGTTGGAAAAGTCAACTGAGAGTTGACTTATTGATAAACGACCTCGGAATGCGGATTGTATGGCTCGGATAACTTCTTTAGGTGATTTTAGACTTAGGAGTGTGTTCAGAATAATTTTGTGATGTCCGGTGTAGAATTAGGCTTGGATTGGCGAAAGTTAGTTTTTGGCAATTTTCGGTCGGCAGTGAAAAATAGGCTATTGGGTTCGGAATGGAATTCTGAAAGTTGGAACATGTTCGTAAAGTTATTTTGGATATGTCTGCAAAATTTCAGGTCAATCGGATTTGTTTTGGATAGTTTGAGCATCGTTGGTGGATTTTAGAAATATCAAAGTTCTTTGGCTTGAATCCGACGTGATTTTGGCGTTTAGATGTTATTTTTAGTGTTTTGAGAGTGCAACTAAGTTTGAATAATCATACTTGATGTGTTGGTATAGTTGGTTGGGGTCCCGAGGGGCTCGGGATTGATTTCGGGTGGTTAACGGACTCATTTGGACTTAGAGAAATGCTCTTTTTGCTGGTGTGTTGCAGGGTGTAAATGACTCTGTGCGATCGCGGGGTATCATATGCGATCGCACATGCCAGTTGGTGAAGCCCAGAAAATTTCCCTGTGCGATCGCAGGTGAGGAGGTGCGATCGCGGAGCACAAGGAGTTAAGGCAGTGCGATCGCGTGTGTGTGGGTGCGACCGCACTGAGGCCTGGGCGCGTGAGGGTAAGGGGGACAAAAGCACTGTGCGATCGAGTGCACAATGATGCGATCGCGTGAGGGAGTGGAGAAGACCCTGTGCAAACGCGCCTGGGAGCATGCGAACGCACATGGTATTTTATTGAAAAATCTGGGCAGTTATATTAAAAACCCTCTGCGACCCTAACATATTTTTACACCATTTTTGAACGGGAAGAAGCTTTTGAGGCGATTTTAAAGAGGGAAAATCACCGTTCTTCATAGAGGTAAGTATTTTGTACCTTAAAACTTGATTATAGGTGATTAAGGAACATAATCACAGTGTTTAATTCATGGAAATCAGTAGAAAAAGGTGGGGTTAAGGCTTGAGATTATGAGACCTTTAGGGGTCGATTTGAGGGGTCAAACGGACTCCGATTTTAGCGTTCTTTATATGTACGGACTCAGGAGACGACGAAGAGCATTTTGGTATAAAAATTTCTGAGTTCCGAGATACGGGCCCGGGGGTCGGGTTTTAGCAAATTTCGGGTTTTGAGTCAAAATCGATATTTTTGAATTTGAATTCATTCCTTAAGCATAATTTGATGATAAAGGTCAGATCTTTATAGATTTGGAACACTCGGGAGTTGATTCGAGAGGCAAGCGTATTGCGGAATAGTTTCTGGGCTAGTTTGAGGTAAGTAATGTCTTTAAATCCTGTCTTGAGGGTATGCAACCCCAGACTCTGCACCCTTTCACGGGTTTTGGAATACAAAGGTTGGAACTTTGGAAATATATTCCCTTTTTAGGCAACTATTGAGTTGATTTTTAAGCCTATGCTTAATAGTATTGTTTTATTTTGATATGATTTGGGTTGTAAGCCATGTTTGGGGCCTAGTGCCGATTTGTTTACCCCTTGGGGGATGTTTTACTATTTTCCTCACTGATACGTTATGATTTTCACTCAGTATTTTCTTGATAAATTGTTTTGACACTCAGAGTATTTTGATACTATTTATTGAAAATGAAACACTATTTTTGGGTCGAGATATATTTATGGCCTGAAGGGCATGATGAGAGTGTCTGACTGAGTGAGGCTGTAGGCCTATATTGTGAGGATAATATGACATGAGTGAGGCTGCGTGCCTATATTGTGTGTGATTTATGCCACTTTGTGGCTTGTTTATAGCGCTTGGGCTGTAGGAGCCCCTCCGGAGTCTGTACACACCCCCAGTGAGCGCAGGTACCTAATGAGTGATATTGCCCGCGGGGCTGATACTGAGTGATTGTGAGGTTGTCTGATGGGCTGAGTGATTGTGAGATTGCCTGATGGGCTGAGTGATTGTGAGGTTTCCTGATGGGCTGAGTGATTATGAGGTTGCCTGATGGGCTAATATTGAGTGACTGTGAGGTGGCCTGATGGGCTGATAGTGAAAGAAATTGTTACGAGAAATAATTTTGGCCCGAGGGGCAGATTTATGATAATTTTACTGAGTTTTTGAACTAAGATACACTTCGTTTTCCAAACTGGCTTTTACTGAGAATTTATTGAGATATATGTTGAAATTATACTTGTATCAAAGGATTTTGGAAAATTGGTTTTCGAACTTGTGTACTTAATGAATACTTTGTGGTGACTTGGTGATTTACTGATTTTTTGTGAATTGGTGTATCTGTGCTGTGTGTTTCGTATTTCTCAGACTGTGATTTATTTTCTTTACTACTGAGTTGGAGTACTCATCATTACTCCCTGCACCTCTGTGTGCAGATCCAGGTATTGATTCGGAGCAGTAGTCGTCCGAGTTCGTCATCAGCAACTTACGGGATTTTGAGGTAGCTGTCCAGCGTCCACAGCTTCTCCATTTTCCTTCCTTATTTAGTTTTAGCATTTCATTCCTAGACTTATTTAAGACATTAGCAGAGTTAGTTTTATTTCGTAGATGCTCGTGACCATGTTGACTCCAGTCTTGGGAGAGTTGTTTAGACTATTATTGGGGCGTTATGACTTAAACAATTTATTTTATGCTTGTTATCTGCTTATTATTGATTTGTGAATTTTTATAATAGAACAAATGCGTAGTAATGTGATGGTTGGCTAGCCTAGTTCCACGATAGGCTCCATCACGGCCTGTTAGGATTTGGGGTCGTGACAGAAGGCGAAGAAAATGTAACGCCCAGCATTACACCAGGGCGAAGTGGTTCACCTCCCCCTCATGGAAGTGTAACTGTCGCACGAGAAAGGGGGGATTTCATGTCCATAACCAAAGAAGCACCACCGGTAGTGAAAAAGCTACTAGAAGCATGGCTGACAAGTACACTAAGCAACTTCCTTGACAAACCCGCTCAGGGAGAAAGTCAAAACACCGCACAAGCGGATGCTACAACAGTCGTTAACGAGCAATCCACCCCCTGCCCAACAGGTAATACTAACACTACTGTTGATGCAGGGAATGACGCACTCGCAGCCATACTGAAGAAGATGGAAGAAATGGAAAATAAAAATAAAGCACTCCGAGACCAGATAAAAGAACGTCAGGAAAGGGTCGACAAGATACCAGGCGCCCCAAAACTCCTGCCTAAACGGAACGTCGGATGGTTCGTTGAACAACCGTATAGCGAAGAGGCAACCTTGCATGCCATACCCAAAACCTTCAAAATGCCACCATAATTGAGAATATATGACGGTACGATGGACCCCGAAGATCACATCATTCACTACGTCACAACAGTGAAGGGCAACGACCTCTCAAAGGAACATGTACCATGCTGAAGAAGTTCGGTGAAACCCTAACAAGGGATCCTTAACATGGTACTCACAGCTACCAACATGGTCAATAACAACCTTTGAGGAAATGGCCGACAAGTTTGTAACCAGCCACGCCGAGGCTAAGAAAGCGGAGGCCAGAGTGAACGATATATTCGCCGTTAGACAGTCGCCTGGTGAGGGACTCAGAGAATTCCTCGCCTAATTCAACAGAGTTAGAATGAGCTTGCCAAATGTATCAGAAGGGATGAATGTGGCAGCCTTCCAAAATGGGTTGAACAGAAATGGGTCGAGGGCGACCAGAAAACTGCTGAGCAGACTCATGAAATATCCCCCCACCACTTGGGAAGAAATTCACAACGCTTATTGCGCCGAGGTAAGAGCAGACGAAGACGACCTCAACGGCCCAACCCAACGGCTAACGTTAGTCCAAATAGAGTCGAGAAGGGACCGCTGCAATGATAGCCGAAGAGATCACTCGGGTCCACGTCCCAATGGGGACATGCACCAACCATATGTCAGAGTGGCTATCCCACCATCTCCTCGCCATACAGAAGGGTTGTCCAGGCCAAATACAAGGACTCAACGAAACGAAAGAGGTATGCCTCCACTCTTATCCACTCACAATATTTGTTTTTCCCCTTCATAAATAGTGTACGCACTGGAAAAGCTCGGCCCGAAGGTGAAATGGCCGTAAAAAATGAATTCTGACCCAAACCCCAAAAGGTCGAACGCTCTTTTCGAGTTCCACGACCGAAGATTGTGTAGCTTTGCAACAAGAAGTGGTGAACATGCTCAACCAAGGACACCTAAAAGAGATGATGAGCGACCGAGGAAGAGCCAACTTCGGCCACGGACGAGAACAACACCAAGGCCCTCCAAAGACACCCCCCTCCCGCCCGCACCATCCAAATGACCAAATGATCATCGGCAGAGGCGACAAAGCTGCAATCAATCACGTGAAGTTCACCACTACGCACAAATTAAAGCGTTCGATCACCCATAACGATATGATGACCTCGAAGAAAGTGTCATTTTTGATAAGTCAGATACCACAGTTTGACCTTTCCTCACCTTGATGCTCTTGTCATTACCTTACAAATTTTGGATACTGATGTAAAAAGTATAATGGTTGACGATGGAAGCGGCGCGTGTATTATCCACCCCCGAGTTCTCGCCCAAATGAGACCGAGGATAAGATATCACCACGTTGCATAACACTGACAGGTTTTAATAATGCACTTGAGCGAACCTCAGGAGAAATAATGATGCTCGTCCTAGCCGGGGGCGTCACCCTAGAGACAACGTTCCATATCATGAACCAGGATACATCCTACAATTCCATCATAGGGCGACCTTGGATACATTCCATGAGAGACGTCCCATCTAGCTTGTATCAAGTGATCAAGTTCCCTACTCCGTGGGGATATTCAGCATTCGAGGCGAACAACGCACGGCCCAAGAATTCTATCGCATCGCCCAAGACTGTACGTACACTCAACAGTTAAAAGGAATGGGCTCAGAAGCATAGCAATCACCAAAGTCGGGGCTCAAACCCGACGAACAGAGATATGTCATCAAGGATCCTGACGTCGTGGAGGCCACATGGTCAACGGTAGAAGACCTCAACTCCGTCCAAGTAAACAAAAACAACCCCAGCAACAAGGCTTATATTGGCCATAAACTCTCCGAACCAGGTAAATTTCATAAATTTTTAACTGACCATGAAGATCTATTCTCTTTCTCCCATCCCATTCAGACCATGCAGATCTACTTGCCAACGACTCCATCAGAGAGTCCAAATACCCTCAATGGGTCGCCAATATAGCCATGGTAAAAAAGAAAAATGGGAAATGGCGCATGTGCGTAGACTTCACAGACCTAAAAAAAAAAGCACAAAGGACTATTTTCCGTTGCCGCACATTGACCAACTCATCGATGCAACGACAGGGCATGAGCTTCTAAGATTCCTGGACGCCTATTCAGGATACAACCAAATCCTCATGGAGGAGGAGGACCAGGAAAAGACCACTTTCATAACCCATCAGAGGACGTACTACTATAGAGTCATGCCATTCGGGTTGAAAAATGCAGGAGCAACCTATCAAAGGTCGGTCACCAAGATGTTCAAGGACCAGCTCGGCAAAATAATGGAAGTGTACATAAATGATATGCTGGTCAAATACAAAAGGAAAGAACATCATATCGACCACCTGAAAGAAGCCTTCAATATACTGAGGCGTTATGGTATGAAGCTAAACCCTGAAAAGTGAACTTTCGGCGTGACTTCAAGTAAGTTCCACGGCTTCCTAGTTTCACAAAGAGGCATCGAAGTCAACCCCGAACAGATCAAAGCCATCGAAGGAATACCTAAAGTACTGACCAGCAAGAAATAGGTGCAAAAACTGACCGGACGTATAACCACCCTGTCGAGATTCATATCACGATCCTCCGATAGATGCCACAAATTTTTCAACGTACTCAAGAAAGACAATGGGCTCCAGTGGAACTCAGAATGCATCGAGGCCTTAAGGGAACTAAAGGCATATCTTTCCTCGCCTCCACTACTCACCAAAGCAGAACCCGACGAACGCCTCCTGATATATTTGGCCGTATCAGAAGTAGCGGTAAGTGTAGTGTTGGTCCGTGAAAACTAAGATATGTAGTATCCAATTTACTATATTAGCAAAACCCTGGTCGATGCCGAAATGAGGTACCCCCACCTTGAAAAGTTCGCTTTGGGATTGGTTATAGCTTCGCGAAAGCTTAGACCTTATTTTCAATGTCACCCCATATCGGTAGTCAGAACCTTCCCCTTAAGAAGCATTCTACATAAGCCCGAACTATCGAGTAGGTTAGCCAAATAGGCCATTAAATCAAGCGAGCACGATATCACATATCAGCCGCGAACGACGATAAAGTCGCAAGTACTAGCTAACTTCGTTGCCGACTTCAGCGCCAAGATAATGCCTGAAGTCGAGCGGGAAACTTCTCGTACTGCTCCTAACTTACCCGACCTATGGGTCTTATACACCGACGGAGCTTCTAACGCGTCAGGTTCTGGACTGGGAATCGTACTCGAGGTCCTAACGGGCGAAGTCATCTATCGATCCATACGGTGCCTAGATATGACTAACAACGAGGCCGTGTATGAGGCTGTAATTGCAGGACTAAAACTAGCCGTCAAATATGGATCACAACGAGTCATCCTTTGATGCGACTCAAAACTCGTCGTCAACTAAGTCACATGGACTTACCAAATCAAGGAGCAAAGGCTACAAAAATTCATAAACTGCTGCCGGAATTCGACGAATGCCAATTTGATCAAGTACCTCGAGCTCAAAACATTGAGGCAGACGGCCTCACTAAATTAGCAGCAGCAACAAAAAGCATAAATGTAAAGGAGAACGTGGTCACGCTACTCCATTTGTCGATAGACCAACTTGAGGTACACTCTGTAAACTTAACTTAGGACTGGCGCAATCGTATTATAACATACTTTCAAGAGGGAATACTTCCATCAGACAAAAAAGAAGCCAAAAAGCTTCGAATGCAGGCGGCCAGGTACAATATCATCGACAACGACTTGTACAAAAGGATGTTCGCTTGCCCCTTGGCAAAATGCCTGGGGCAAAACCAAACATGACGCGTCCTTGAGGAATTACACGAAGGCCATTGTGGTGCCCATACTGGTAACCGGGCCCTCATCAAATGCCTCATACGAGCAGGATATTATTGGCCCACCATGAAGAAAGAAGCCGACAACTTTGTCAAAAATGCGAGCAATCCCTAATATACGCCCCCATGATACACCAAGTAGGAGAGCACTTCCATTCAATCACATCGCCATGACCGTTCATCAAATGGGGAATGGACATCGTGGGCCCACTCCCAGCAGGATGAGGTAATGTACGTTTCCTTTTGGTTTTAACTAACTACTTTTCCAAATGGGTAAAAGCAGGTGCGTTCACCCAAATACGTGAATAGGAAATCAACACATTCATATGGAGGAACATTAGATGTCGCTTCGGCATCCCCAAGGAGATCATCCGTGATAACGGACCACAATTCACCGGGAAGAAGACCGCCAAATTCTTTGAAAAATGGCACATCATGCGAATACTCTCCACGCCATATCATCCTGCAGACAACGGCCAAGCCGAATCCTCCAACAAAACAATATTAAACATCATGAAAAAGAAACTCGAAGACGCCAAGGGACTGTGGCCAAAATTGCTACCGGAAGTACTATGTGCATATCGCACCACGCTAAAAAACGAGCACAGAAGAAACTCCATACCCATTAGTCCATGGGACCGATGCAGTTATACCGGTCGAGGTCGGGGAGCCAAGCCTGAGATACTCCAATGAGAGCGGACCAAGCAACAACGAGAACAGAAGGCAAGACCTCGACGAAGTAGAGGAGCGAAAAGATATGGCCTACATAAGAATGATAGCCCAAAAACAACAAGCAGAACGATACTACAACAAAAAGGCCAAAGTCAGACCACTCAAAGTTGGGGACTACGTACTCAAGGCCAAAACAAAGGCAAACAAAGACCCAAGAGAAGGCAAACTAGGAACTAACTAGGACGAACCGTACAAAATCACAACAGGAGTTAATAAAGGGTCATTTCAACTAGAAACAATGGAGGGAAAGCTACTACCAAACAATTGGAACGTCGCTCACCTCAAATACTTCAACTTCTGAAAATGGACATCCTCCAAGTCGTACTGTTTTTACCTCACTCACAAGTTGGGTTTTACCGAGGAGGTTTTTAATGAGGCGATGAAGGGGATGTTCGAAGTTCAAGTTTGTGATTCATCGTTCCGCCTATCGACTACTCCAGGCAAAACGATGAAGGGACTAAGTATACAGAGAACTTCTCAATTGTATGTATTAAACAAGCATGTAATATTCACCAATGATATGAATAAACAAAGCAGCATGCAGCATTTTTCGCACAACTCCAAATCGTTCTACATTCTACACTTTACATTCGACCTTGCTCGAATCACTTACATTCAACCTCGCTCGAATCACTTACATTCGACCTCGCTCGAATCACTTTGCATTCGACCTCGCTCGAATTACTTCACATTCGGCGAAGCTCGAACTACTCCACGCTCAACTAAACCTTGAACTCAAACCAGTCTACACTCAACATCCCCAGAAGCAACACCACACAGCAAAATAAAATAAGCAACAAGAGAGCGTGAATCTGAAAAACATATAGCAAAAGATAACCGTTCCATTGCAATTAATTGGGTTACATTACTCGCTTTTTACAAAGGGCTCGAGTACGCCTTCACAAAAATAGCAAAACAACCAAAAATTAAGTACAAAGGATTTACGCTACATCATCCTCATCAGCATATTCTTCGTCGTACCAAGGATCAAAGGCAAGCCCATCCACGACGTCATCGTCGTCGTCCCCTCTAGGCGTACCAGGCGCATAACCACACGCTTCACGAGCTGCCCGTGCCTTGACACGAACTTCGGTAAGATCCTCTTCGAAAACCTTCTCGGCAGCCCTTAAAGACTTGTACACGTCAAGCTGAGCCTCAACATGAACCCACATCTCATATAACTCCCGTGATACATTCGGGTCGGCGGAAGCTTGAGAAGTAAATGGTTGGGCCAGCTGTTCCTTCTCGGCCTTCAGGAGGACGATATGCTCACTTAACCCAAATAACTCCCCCTCTAAATTCCTAACCTGCTCCTCCAACCTCGCCACCTTAAGCGTTGATGTCTCTGCCTCACTGGCCTGCTCAAACCTACAAACGCGCAGGGTACCTACCAAAGTTGTCGCCTCCGCCACTGAGGACATCCTGGTCCTCTCATCCAGATTCAGCTCCACGACCCTAGCACTCAGCTCAGCTCTCAAGTCGATGGCCCTTTCCTTGCTCTGTTTGAGCTCGACCTTCAAGGACGCCACCCGCGCCTGGAGATCTGCGTTCTCAGCCATTATCCCCTTACTCAGTTCAAGCTCATATGCCTTGGACTTCAGCGTCTCCTCCAACACGCTACATCGACCAACGACCTTCATAATCTCCTCGTCGTTCTCTTTTATCTCCTCGTCTTTTCTCCCAATATCATCACGCAACTCTCGGAACTGGTTGTCCTCGCCGACACTCCTGACCACCTTCCGATACTTAGAGTGATACTCTCTGTACTTAGAGTCCATCCTTCTAGAGAGAGTAACCCTCTCTTCCTCTCGCCGGTCACGCTCAATCTCTAGGATGAGAGTCTGGTGGGAAAACAAAAAAGACAAGTCCGCCAAAGTAAAATGATGCCAACAGAACATACAAAAACTCAGAAGAGAAGAAGTGGGAACTCACCCGCAAAGCCATGCCCTATATGCCTAGAGATAGGTCGGTATCGTTTAGTGTCCTCAACGTCCTGTTTTCCGCCTCCGCACACAAGGGGGAAAAAGATGGCGCCGCACATTCTGTGTCGACCAAGAGGTTGTAATCCACAAGAATGACTATGTGCCGATTAGAGCCTTCTGTCATTATCTCCACACTAGTGGCCCTCTCAATAAAAGTATGTACCTCCTCGGGTTCAATGTCAGAGTCGGAGTCAACATCCCCTGCGGGGACCTCACCATCTCTTACCGCCGCTTATGAAGATCCACCTTCAACAGCCCGTTCGAGCTCTCCGTCACTATTAACCCCCCCTCCCCCCGACCCTAGAAGGCCTTTCCTCCATAACGGTATCAGTCGCAATAGCCTCCTCCACAACTAGAAATGACTTAGGCCTCGCCTCAAGAGCCATGACTCTTTCCGACTCTTCAACAACAACAACCTTCCCCATTTCTACTCTCCGCTTCTTCCTCGGCGACGATTCCTCGCCACGAGATGACTCATCGGCGAGAAGGAGAACCTACTGAGATGAGACCTCATATGGGACAACAACGTTTAAAGAGGCAGGCTCCCTTACCCATGGAGTCTGGGCCTGATCTCGTAGAGACACGACTAAAGTGAACTTCACCGCAGCCGAGGTCACCTTCTGGCGAACGGCAAGAGCGGGGGCCTTCACCTTTTTAGAAACTCACTAACCTAACACCAACAGGAAATCAAGTCAGAAAATGATAAAGGACAAATCCAAGCCCACGAATACTTACGAGACGAGGTCCTAGGCCCGTAGCGCTTATGAAAGGACGCGCAATCGTGAATTCCCACGGTATGGGGCAACACGCGAGTTACCCAATCCTCAATGTCCAAGACAAGATAAGGAGAACGCTTCACAGCTGAAAACAAGGAAACAGTGAGCGGGTCAAAGACCGAAAAGAAAAGAAAAAAATGAAGAAAGAATATTGGATGGTACGAGGAGATACTTACGACTGTAATTCCACTTCTCAGGAAACCCAGTTGGGTCTTCCACAACATGATCGGTTCTGACGAAGAACATTTGCGCTAGAATAGCCGACTTGATTTATCATCTATCCCGACCACCAATCCCTTCGTTCCACGATGTCGTAAATGTATCAGAGTGCCTCTAAAGAAGGTAGGCGAGAGCAGGTGCAGTAAATGGCGGAGGTCGACCTCGCAACCGGCTAGTTCCGCATATTTAGCCAGCATCAAGAAGACCTTATATAAGTAGGGAGAGAGCTTTGTCGGTCAAACGCTATAGAAGAGGCAGAACTCCTTAGTTAACCAAGGGAGAGGAAGGGTATAGCCGATCACGAATGGATAAGCATAAAAAGCACAAAACCCTGGCCGATGAACCTGAACTATATCGCCCAGCGCCAGGACGATTTCGACATCAAGAGGGATGCGATATTTAGACTGTATGTCATCCAAATCAGCTAGTCCCGACTCATAAATCTCAAGTACAGGAGCGGGAGCAGGTTCTTTAGGAAAACCATTCCTGACCGTAGGATTTTTAGGAACCACCTCTTCAACGGTGGGGAAGGTGTAATCTCCTTCGACCAAAGGCTCCTCACCAATAGGAAGAATGGCCACCGATAAAGAAATGGAATCGAAACATTCATCATGATTATGAGGGGAAGTCAACATACCGACAATGTAATGTATATGCAACGAGATAAGAGAAAGGGCTAGTGATTGGGAAAGATACTGGAAATCGAAGGTGAAGAAACTGCAAGAAATAGAAGAGAAGCTCACAGAGGGAATGTGTGCCTGAGAAGGAGGAAATGGTGAAAGTTTCAAATGAGAAACCCTTGTCCTCTATTTATAGGGTTGTGTGGCATCAAAATCGAGGCCAAAAAACCGTCAAGTGACACCAAATCGAAGCACCAACAGTGCAGGCTCTGCATCGGGAAGAAGTGTATTGATGACACCCGTGACGATGATGACATCCAACGTCACCTACACCAACTGCAACCTTGTTGGCAACCAATAACCCGACTTCGACCGACCCAACCGCCACAACCAAATTTCTCTCATAACGAGCACAATGAAATCCTCTCATCAAGGACGTTGGAGACCACGACCTCAACAAGCGGAGGGACTAACTGTATTGGTCAAAATTTGGATTGGACTTGACAGCCTTATTGGTCGTGGTCGAAGTCTAAGCCGATTACAGTTTAGCGATAAAGAGTCCCCCTCAAAAGAAGCTAATGCCGAGGTCCGGAAGAGAGTATTAGAAAGCAACGATAAGATGAGTTTAGGGTAGGGAGAAAGAATATTCCAATAGAATATTCCTTTGCTTGTAGTTTTTTAGGGTTTCTAAAGAATGTTCGCTATAAAAAGGAAAAGAAAAAGAACAAAAAGAGATCTTGAACCTTCTGAGAAAAACACGTTTATAAAGTTGACTACATAGAATATACAAAGCTTGTCTTTTCATTGATTCTTGAATCCCAAAATACCTTTTCGTCTACATGATCCAAGAATCTTGTGTTCATTCACGTTTTTTATTATCTCCGTTGCTGACAGGGGGAAGATTGGTCCAAGTCATTCAATATTTAGGTGATATATTCCTTTTTATTACACTTACTGTCATTGCATGCATTTATTCCATGTATCTCTTGGACAATCATTGATAATCACTGCACACGATTGACTTGCATTTACTATTACGGCGCATAACTAAATATCACTTACTCAACAAACTTCTAGATCTAACGGTCATTAAATTTAACTAGGATTCACCCCTTATCTTATTTATCAATTCGTTTAAAGAAAAGGTTGATACTTTTTTGACAAAATAACTTTTTTATTAAAAACATTAGAAATTTTAAAGTGCGAAACATACTTAATCAAATGTTTTCCCTTCCCATAGCACCCATTTTGCGAAGAGATATCTCTTTGTTGGGTGCTTTCTTTTCTTTAGAACTTCTTTCATACTTGGATGATAAGTCATTATAATCATTAAGTTTTCAAAGAGTTGCACGTCGAATTTTATCCCTAGTGAGTAGCACATAGTGATGTCCCCGACGTGCATAAATCCTGGGTCCGTCTCTGCTTATAGGTGATGGGTATGAGCTGTGAAAGTAGCCACTAACGCTTCCACTAGCTTAGGCTGTCAATATCACAGCCCTTGGAGTACGGTCCTTCTCCGAGTAGCTTTTAAATTTAAGAAAATGACACTCTAAAATAGGAGTGGCAAACTGGCGGGTCGGGTCAGGTCGAATATTGTTCGGGTCGAAACGAGTAATAAAAAAATGAATAAATTATCCGACCGACCCATATTTAACACGGATAATAAACGGGTTAACCAACAGATAAAATAAGTAATCATATTATCCATCCATGACTTCACATTAGCCTCAAGCTCTAATATGAATTTGCTGCCCCTTGCAACAGAAGAACATTTTTTTTATATCAAATCAGCGACTTAGAGCAATTTCGCGATCATCTATGTCTCTAAGCTAAATATTTTTTCATGTCAATATAATTCAATAATTTATATGCGAACACGCACACTGCACACACATAAGAAAATCTATTTTTGTCATATTAAAATGTATTTTCTCGGTGAAGGAAATTTAACCGAACTCCAAAATCTAAACTAAGAGAACAATTTGAGCTGACTCAGGCATTAACATATTCTTATTAAAAAATAAAAATAATCTCGTATTACTGTCCATTTTTTCATCCAACAAAAAGTTTGTACCAAAGCAAATTTACCTCCTTCATATGAAGTTTCAAATAAAGTGCCTAACTACTAATGTTGACACTGTCTGATAACTTTTCATCATTTCGAAAATATACTGTAATGAGTTCCTAGCCACATGGTTCACATAATTTTATAAAAATTTCTTTTTGATAAGGTAATATTTATAGCAAGTTTAACAGTATCAAAATATGTGATTTTAATTTTTCCAACTGAGTACTAGATTAAATATAAAAAATATATACAAAGTCAGAACTCACCGGAGAAGTCGCCGGCGATGCTTTGGGAAGAAGGGGAGAGATTTGAGGAATTGGAAATTTAGGGCTTCTCTATTGAAGTGGTGAAAATAGCCGACAGTAGCAAGCGAGTGAATTCTAATGGGTCTGAAAAGCTTTAAAATTGTATTGTTAAGAAACTAAGCTCAAAGTAACAATATAAAATAAGGAAAAATAAGCTTAAGAGATATAGAGAGAAAGAGAGGAGAGATTCTTATTTCTTCCATGTATTCAAGTGTGTACAATATCACTTCTCATCCTTTATTTATAGTATTATATAGAGGTATACAAAATAATATCATAAACATGACATTAAACATTTTAGATCATGGAGGAAGATCATAGAGAGGTTATGGAGGTATGGGAGTTACAAGCATAAGTATTGGAGTAGTGGAGTTATTGAGATAATGGAGAAGAGTAGTGGGTGTTATAGGAGTTATGGACATCCACCATATACTAATATTTCATAACACTCCCCCTTGGATGTCCATTGATAATGTGCCTCGTTAAAACCTTACTAGGAAAAAACCCTGTGGGATAAAATCTTAGTGAAGGAAAAAGAGTACACATATTTTGTAATACGCATTGTGTCACAGTCCCAAATCCTAACCAGCTGTGATGGCACCTATCGTGGAACTAGGCTAGCCAACACTCAGAATTTTCACATTTTTCTTTTCAAATATCTCAATTTATTTCCAGCAATTCATAACACGCATATAAATTTCGAAATCTTTAAACAAAACAATTAAGCTAACAGTCTACAACCGTCCCCAAGATCCGGAGTCAACATGTCATGAGCATATACGAAATAAACTAACTCTGCTATTGTCATAAACAAAGTCTAGGAATAATATATTAATACTAAATAAGGAAGGGAAATGAAGAAGCTGCGGACGCTGGACAGCTACCTCAAAATCCCGTAAGCTGCTAATAACGAACTCGGACGACTACTGCTCCGAATCAATTCCTGGATCTTCACACAGAGGTGCAGGGAGTAATGATGAGTACACCAACTCAGTAGGATAAATCACAGTCTGAGAAATAAGAAACACACAGCACAAATACACCAATTCACAAAAACAGTAAATCACCAAGTCACCATAAGTATTCATCAAATACATAAGTTCAAAAACCAATTTCCAGAAATCCTTTGAAACAAGTATAATTTAAATATATCTCAGTAAAACTCTCAATAAAAATCAGTTTGAAAAACGAAGTGAATCGTAGTCAAAAACTCAGTAAAATTTTCATAAATCTGCCCCTCGGGCCATAATCATTTATCATAACAATCTCAGTATCAGCTCATCAANGGTACATGTGCTCATTGGGGTGTGTACAGACTCCGGAGAGGCTCCTACAGCCCAAGTGCTATAACAAGCCACATCATGACATAAATCACTCACAATATTGGCCCTCGGCCTCTCTCATATCACAATATCCTCACAATATTGGCCCTCGGCCTCTCTCATATCACAATATCCTCACAATAATGGCCCGCAACGTCACTCAGTCAGACACTCTCAACATGCCCTTCAGGCCATAAATATATCGGGTTCTCGACCGAAAACAGTGTTTCATTTTCAATAAATAGTATCAAAATACTCTGAGTGTTAAAATAATTATCAAGAAAAGACTGAATAAAAATCATAACATATCAAGTGATAAAGTAGTAAAAACAGCCCCCAAGGGGTAAACAAATCGGCACTAGGCCCCAAACATGGCTTACAACCCAAATTATATCAATATATATATATATCAATACTATTAAGCATAGGCTTTAAATTCGGTTTCGCAACTCAATAGTTGCCTAAAAAGGAATAAATCTCCAAAGTTCCAATCTTTGCATTCCAAAACCCGTGAAAGGGTGCAGAGTCCGGGGTTTCATACCCTCGGGACAGGATTTAAAGACATTACGTACCTCAAACTAGCCCGAAAAGCTACTCTAAGACCCGCTTGCCTCTCGTATCAACCTCCGAGCGCTCCAAATCTATAAAATCAGACCTTTTTCATCCAATTATGCTTAAGGAATGAATTCCAATTGAAAAATACCAATTTTAGTTCAAACCCGAAATTGGTCAAAACTTGACCCCCGGGCCCGCATCTCGGAACTTAGATATTTATATACCAAAATGTTCTTCATCATCTCACGAGTCCGTACATATAAAGAACGCTAAAATCGGAGTTCGTTTGACCCCTCAAATCATGCCTGAAAGGTCTCATAATCTCAAGCTCTAACTCCACCTTTTTCTACTGATTTTCATGAATTAAACACTGATATTTTGTTCCTTAATCACCTATAATCGAGTTTTGGGATCCAAAATCCTTACCTCAATGAAGAACAATGATTTCCTCTCTTCAAAATCGCCTCAAAGCTCTTTTCCCGTTCAAAAATGGTGAAAAAGTGGGTATTGGTCGCGGAGGGTTTAATTATATATTGCCCAGATATTTATGGACTGGGATCGCGGAAAGACACTCGCGATCGTGAAGAGAAATTTTCCACAGACCCTCTAATATCCTACGCAATCGCAAAGCCTCACACGCGACCGCGATTCACAGAACCTCAACCCCACGCGATCGCAACCCTACGCACGCGATCGCGAAGAACAAATAGACTCTCTCCCCTCACGCGCCTATAACTCTACGCGATCGCGAACAAGGCCACGCGATCGCACTGTCCTAGCCTGCCAAGCTATGCGATCGCAGACACACTTACGCGATCGCATAGAAATATTTTACCTTCCTCCCACTTTACTCTACGCGATCGCGATGAACAATCCACAGTTGTATTAACACGAGAAAAACAACAAACTTTGCTAAGGCCAAAGTGCCCGTTAACCACCCGAAATCAATCCTGAACCCCTCGGGACCGCAACCAAATTTACCAACACATCATAAATGGTCATTCAAACTTAGTTGCGTTCTCAAAACACTAAAAATAACATTAAAACACCAAACTCATCTCGGATTCAAGCTTAAGAACTTTGAAATTTCTAAAATCCGCCAATGATGCCGAAACTATCCAAAACAACTCCGATTGACCTGAAATTTTGCAGACATATCCAAAATGACATTACGAACCTGTTCCAACTGTCGGAATTCCATTCCGACCCCGATAGCCTATTTTCCACTGCCGACCGGAAATCGCCAAAAATTATCTTTCGCCAATTCAAGCCTAATTGAGCATCACAAAATTATTCTGAACACACTCCTAAGTCCTAGATCACCTAATGAAACTATTCGAGCTATAAAATCCGCATTCCGAGGCCGTTTACCAATAAGTCAACACTCAGTTGACTTTTCCAACTATAAGGCTATTTTTAGAGACTAAGTATCTCAATTCTCACTACAACCATTCCGATTCCGAGCCTACCAACTCTAACACATCATAAACAGTATAACCAACCTATGACAAGGCAATAACAACAATAATAATGCAAATTCTACGGAATGACCGACCGGGTCGTTACATTCTCCCCCACTTAAACATACGTT
Source organism: Nicotiana undulata (assembly GCA_005239495.1). Taxonomy (NCBI): domain Eukaryota; kingdom Viridiplantae; phylum Streptophyta; class Magnoliopsida; order Solanales; family Solanaceae; genus Nicotiana; species Nicotiana undulata. The sequence goes on along the minus strand of ML260060.1, from coordinate 9,296 downwards.
CGTCCTCGAACGTGCCCAGAGTTGTTCCAAACACCACCAAAATTGTTGTGTAACCTACCATGCACATATTCGGAGGTGATTCCACGTCACCTTACCCCATCTAGGTCTAATAGCACAACACCTTTGAAATTTTGAAATCCGATCCTGACCCATAAACTTTAGAACTAAATTTTCACTTCTGAGTCCATTCACAAGATCAAATTTCCACGACTATAAGCTGAAATAGTATGAACACGCTGTATCAATCCATATCCGCAACACAAGATGAAATCACATAATATACCGCATGACTCAACACTCATAGCGATGACTCCTAATCCTAATCGCTGCTCATATGAACCCAATACTGGTAAATAACCTCTTATCAAACAAAACCTCGCTTAAACACCTTCATATGGTGCCGATGATGAAAGAAATACGTAGAAACCAGCAACCATTCGTCCGATCAGCATCAATACCATCCAGAGCCATAACTTGTGCAACTCGTGCACTCAATAACAACATCCCAAGAGCTAAATTCATAAAATAGAGAAGACTCACACGAGAGGACTATCCTGCCATTAACTATTACCATCACAGCATCATGCTAGAAGCCTGGCACACACCAAAAAAAATCAGAACACACGAATCTGACACCAAGGATCATACCTCTACCTAACTCTGTTGCAACGTGTGATCCCATTCAAACGCCGGACCACATGAAATACTCTAAGCCACCTTGCTCAAAATCAATAACCATGCAAAATTCAACATCAAGTACTCAAAGTGCATTATCATAACCACGGGAGAAATCGGACGATACCATGCCACCTGAACCAACAATAACATAACCAACACGTCTCAATCATGCAGCACCCAATTACTTGCCTTACTCAAATCTAGCTAATAAGCCCAATTAGAACCGCACCCTATGCACATATAACCAATGATCACAACTCCTCGAACATTGAAAGGTAACTCATAGATCACTCCTAAGCACGAATAAGCTCAATGACAATCAAATGGTACATCCCTCAACAATAGCAATTTGGAGTCAATAATTCTGACTCAGTGTAGAACACACACCCACACTGGCCCACCAATAATTCTAAATCAACTTTGATCATCCACATCAGGTAGATAACTCTCCAATGGTTCATAATGACTGAATCATGACATATACTAACACCTGACTAGCTTTGCTCGCATCCTCATAGTTCACAACCACAAAATAACCTGTTTATTAGAACTCTTAGTCTCAAAGTCCATGAAGCGCACAAATTTACCATATATGATCCCAACTCCACCACTCGAATATATAACATGTCTCTAATACTCAATCATTCCACAAGGGATACCCCCATAATTCTTTTGTGTCACCAAGCAACCTTGAATATTCGCAGTCGATCCAACGAGAGCGTCATAATTCCAATGAAGCACCCTTAACTCGACACATTGTCGTTTCAGAATGTATACCCTCGTCCAGTCATACCAATTAGTGATATCATCTACTTAGTCGTCTAAAACTCCCGATGCTGTCTAAGAATTTTACATATGGAATTTCTCAACTCTATACCACATACCGCATACACTACGCTATCATATGATAAGTATAAGAACTTCATACTCCCTTCCTAGCCACAACAACTACGTACCCAACTAGCCAAGAACCTTCCATTGATCCCATTTAGAAGCAAAATCACTATACATCACATGGCCCTCACGCCAGTAGAAATATACATCTCTAACCGTGGTAGAAACCATCAAGAATTCCCGAATCACATTTGTACAACACCAAACCGCCAAGACTAAGTCCTTCCAACTCAACCAAGCTACGCATGCGACCAAATTCCAAGAGAATTGCTAAGAAACACCTGTAACAACACATTACCTTATAATCACCCAAAGAACTAACCATATCCCTTATCATGTCGACCCGACATACTACCAAGCTGTCCTATTTATCCAAGTTCCTTCTGACTTACCTTCGAATTGGTACTTCTTCTTGCCATAATACCACAATTCTCAATCCCGACTCACCGCACGAAACTCGAGCATAGAAAAAAATATCGTCTAAGGCTCATAAGCCGCTGTATACTCTCTTAAACATCCCCAAAGCACCACATCAAAAATACTTACCATAGACTTCATGCGAATTTAAAGTCATTACCTTCGCTTTCCTGATACTGATGAATAGAATCCATGATAATGCAATTACACCACAAGCCTTGACACCTTCACTGTAAATCCCAGTTCTTTCCCTTCTCACACCTTGAAGATCCTCGATCGCTACATATAACCTTGAATCCGTCTGAACTATTCTCGAGCGTCATTTACTCTACGCAATTTCAATTACACTAACCAAGTAAACAGAATGACCTGACCCCACTTGCAATCCACATACTAGGAAAGTAATCCACACATTGAAGCAACAAGCAAACTCATTCACTGCACACACTACACTTACCAGTACAACTACATCATACAATGAATTCCACTATCTGTAAAGTACATTACAACTTGTATCGAAGAAATTTCGATCACTCGAGTCATTCCCAGACTCCCCCTCTGTAGGTCATAACTAATTCACCATCATACCTCGAATCGAAAACAGTACAACACATAATCGTGCAATCAACTTATCATTAACAAACTCCCCCACTTGGCTCAAAGCCAACGATCAAGACAACAATAACTCACAATGCCCATACGCTATCACTGCCACCATACTGTAGTGAGATTCAAATAAATCCTTTATACGCTCCTATGACCAAGACCATCTAACCCTCAACTCGTATGCAAATCTCGCATTCACCATTGTAATGATCATGCCAACTCCCACAAGTGGGCTAAACTCAAATCACAACATACATCATCTACTGGTAAAAAAGAACTTGCTACAGATAAACATAAGGGTCACGCACCTCAGGACAACCCGCAAGAGATACCCCTGCCTGCTTAACCTCAAAATGATATCTCCCTATACACTTCCGAAGATCATATCTATTACTCAACCGCTTTACCCTACACAACCACTGCCTACCCCCAAGACTTCCCATTAAGCGGTATAAAAACCTGAAGCTGATGGCAATACTAACACTGGGGCTGTGGTCAAGGAATTCTTGAGCTTCTGGAAGCTCTACTCACACTTGTTTGACCACATAGATACCTTCACTAGACACCACGTGTCCCAAGAATGCTACTGAACTGAGCCAAAAATTCACACTTGTAATACCATCATCAAATGCTGAGTATGCTATCCCTGGCTACGAGAGTACGATAGGATGGCATCAATAAATACAATAACAAAGGGGTGCAATCACTGCCTGAATACACCGCTAATCAAATACATGAATGCTACTGGAGCATTGGTCCGCTCAAAAGACATCACAGGAACTCAGAACACGACCGAAGGATCCGATTCACTCCACATCTAAACAACATGAGATGTCCTTCAATACTCAAAACTCGAAGCCATATTCTAACTCAATACAGAAGTCAAATAATCAATTGTTCTTGCCACATCTCCCACCAATTCATTTTGGTCACAATCAAACAACCTGAATACATCTAACTATCCGATCACACTCACCATGTAGTCATCTAGTCGCAAAGTTCCCTCAATAAGGACACAAACAGACATATAAGTCCCCCAACACATGTGCTCACCCAAATAAAATCTCAGCACTCAAACCACAGACAAAAATCCGGCCTCAAGTCCTTCCGACTGGCCCATTCTTAACATGCTAAGCAACACATCTCACCCATGGAAGTCACAAGCCAACGACGCACAACTGATACCAAGCGCTCGCGTGCACATTCAAATACATGAAAGGAATTCAAAGAGTTACGCTTTTGGATGAATAAATGGATTTGCACGATAAGAATTCAAGAATGTGGAATATTTCCTAAGGGTTCTGCAGCCTCTCGAAGATAAGTACAGATGTCTCCATACCGATCAGCAAGACTCTACTAAACCTGCTCATGACCGTTGAGTCCTATGTAACCTACCAACTTGTCACGACCCCAAATCCTAACCGGCCGTGATGGCGCCTATCGTGGAACTAGGCTAGCCAACACTCAGAATTTTTCTTTTCAAATATCGCAATTTATTTTCAGCAATTCATAACACACATATAAATTTCAAAATCTTTAAACAAAACAATTAAGCTAACAGTCTACAACTGTCCCCAAGACCCGGAGTCAACATGGCATGAGCATCTACGAAATAAACTAACTCTGCTATTGTCATAGACAAATTCTAGGAATAATATATTAATACTAAATAAGGAAGGGAAATGAAGAAGTTGCGGACGCTAGACAACTACCTCAAAATCCCGTAAACTGCTGATAACGAACTCGGACGACTACTGCTCCGAATCAATACCTGGATCTGCACACAGAGGTGCAGGGAGTAATGATGAGTACGCCAACTCAGTAGTAATGAAAATAAATCACAGTCTGAGAAATAAGAAACACACAGCACAGTTACACCAATTCACAAAAACAGTAAATCACCAAGTCACCATAAGTATTCATCAAATACATAAGTTCAAAAACCAATTTCTAGAAATTCTTTGAAACAGTATAATTTCAATATATCTCAGTAAAACTCTCAGTAAAAATCAATTTGAAAAACGAAGTGAATCGTAGTCAAAAACTCAGCCCATCAGGTAACCTCACAGTCACTCAGTATCAGCCCATCATGCAACCTCACAGTCACTCAGTATCAGCCCATCAAGAAACCTCACAGTCACTCAATATCAGCCCATCAGGCAACCTCACAATCACTTAGTATCAGCCCATCAGGCAACCTCACAGTCACTCAGTATCAGCCCATCAGGCATCACTCAGTAGGTAGTTGCGCTCATTGGGGGTGTGTACAGACTCCGGAAGGGCTCCTACAGCCCAAACGCTATAACAAGCCACATCATGGCATAAATCACTCACAATATTGTCCCTCGGCCTCTCTCATATCACAATAGCCTCACAATAATGGCCCGCAACCTCACTCAGTCAGACACTCTCAACATGCCCTTCAGGCCGTAAACATACCGGGTTCTCGACCCAAAACAGTGTTTCATTTTCAATAAAGAGTATCAAAATACTCTGAGTGTTAAAACAATTATCAAGAAAAGACTGAGTAAAAATCATAACATATCAAGTGAAGAAATAGTAAAAACAGCCCCCAAAGGGTAAACAAATCGGCACTAGGCCCCAAACATGGCTTACAACCCAAATTATATCAATA
>ML260059.1:0-31911 GCA_005239495.1 Nicotiana undulata | reverse complement strand
GTGGTTCTTTTGGTAGTTGTATGATGATTGTTATTTCCATGAAGGTTACCCCCTAATCTATGTTGTGAACTTGTGATTTTTAAACTGATTACCTACTGCCCCCGTTACTTGTCCCCAACCCCTATCCCTGCTTGTAATTATTTTATGACTAGTTGTTGTTGCTTCCTTTATTCAAAACCAATCACATGTTACCCCTAATCTATGTGGTGAACCTGTGATTTTTGAACTGAGTATACACTGCCCTATTGCTTATCCCCTTAATCCCTTTTCCCTGTTTGTGTGTATTTGCTTGGAACTCTACTGATTTGTGATTAGTGTTGTTACTCCCTATTTCAAAATTATTTTCTTCTATTAGTATATAAGTAATTTCAAAATATCCCTTGCTTAACCTCTTTTAGAACTTCACACGATTCCTAGACCTTTAGGTTCCACTCCCCCTCAGTGTGTGCATCGCTTAGGGACCATGAGTTCCCTCTGAACCTTGAGACACTGAGGTAAGGGTACTCTACACTGCACTTGTTTAACCATGGGCATTTGCTGGGTGCTGATATTGGCCAGAGCCCTCACTAAGTCCTTTGGGAGATTTGCCACACCAAGGTTGATGTAAGGCTGTGGAATTAAGAGGGGTGAGTCTGGAAGATTGGGCCTGATTGAAGGCTCCCTATAGAATAACTCCTTATTTTCCTTTCTTCCTTATTGTAATTCATTTATTATGGTCTGTAATAATTTGTAAATGAATGATCGGGGCTGGATAGTGAATATGGGGGTTATGCATGCCTAGCTTAGGTAAGGGGTAGAAAACATGCTTATAGGACCTTACTTACTTATTTGTGCATTAGATAACATGCATAGGACATGCATTTCACATATTAGAAATCCTGTTTTAGGACTTTCACTTTTAGCATGTTATTATGCTCATTTCATGATTCTGATCAGTTAATAAGCAAGCAACATCAACTGTCACAAAGTCATTGCTGCATTTTCATCCTAGAAACCATGTTTTAAGAACTCCTACGTGCATTAGATATCCTGCTGCTTAAGATCTTTCACTCGTTTGAGTTGCAATCGTTAAAATGTTTAACTAGCCTGCCTAATCTAATAATCCCGTAAAAATATGGTTAATTTGTTTGAAACGTTTCTGCAAGTATATATCTCCTTAAAATCAGACTTAAATATGCATGTTCACCCTTTGATATAATTAGGCAATATAGGCGACGCTTAGGCAAACTTTAGGCCTAATGCATATTGAGATCAATTAATTAGGTTTAAGTCAGACCAGTCCCCTTAAACATTTTACTTCTTGATGCTTGCCTTCTTCTTTTACCTCACTGAAGTCATTTTGCTCTACTTCCAAAAAAAAAGTCTTAAAATTGTATATTTGCTTCCTCTAGGGCTCACTGATTTTGTACTATTATGTTTAAACTACTGGGTTTTCAAAATGCCTCATTCTGTTCAAAATCGTTCCATTTCGAGTCATTATGTTTTGATACCATCTTACTACTTCTTTGCTACAGTTCCGTGAAAACTAACAGCTACTACTCTATGTTGAGCCACTGTATTTAATTATCTTTTAAAATCATTTCAAACTCATGCTTTAATCTATGTTCACTGAAGGCTTTTAATCGTTGCCTATTTCTAAGTTTACTACTGCCCTTAGCGACTGTATTTTTGTCGCTTATCACTATTTTACTTCAAAAAAATGGATTCCAATGATTTTCTCTATGCTTTTCTTGAAAACCTTAATCACTGTACTTTTTTCTTTACCATTATCTCTAATCGCTATATTTCTGAAAATCAGCTATTTTGAATCACTCAATCCTAATTAAATCCTCTGCCTTCATTAAGTGTTTTCCAAATCAGATTCTTCTGGATTTACTATTTTACTCAAAACTCTTGTTTTAAACTCCTATCATTGAGACTTTAAGTGTGTTTGAGACGTGCCAATTATATGTCTACCTGTGGAGGGATCTATGAGCCTTTATTTGCCCCTATGTGTTCCTTCATATGTGAAGTCTTACTTGTTATGAATGTCGCTTAGTATTTGGTCCTTTAAACCTAAGGTTTCAGCCCAGCACTCACATTGTAGGATTAGTAGTCCTAACACCCTCCAGGACTCATAGGATGGGACGGGTAATGGCACGCAATAAGCTTTCGTGACCAACACATGCGCTTTAAATAACCTTACGGGGTGGGAAGGGGTAGAATGCGGATATGATGACCGGTGCGCTAATACCACGTGTAGCCGCCTCCTCGAGGTGTGACATACCGGGTATTACATTGAAGTGATCCATATTACTTTAAACCTAGGACAGTTTCTTTTCAAGTGTTTATTTTATACTTTCTCCAAACCTCTAAAGATTTTCATACTTGTTTTAAATCCCCTCATATGTGAGCCTTGCTTGTTACTTGCTCATCGTCCAAATTCACAAAACTAATTGGTCGGGACCCACAGTTGTGGATCTTGAGGGGTGCCTAATATCTTCCCCTTGGGATAATTTCAAGCCCTTACCCAATTTCTGGTAACGCGAACTAGTTCATGAGTTATCAACTCTAGGTGCCCTAACGCACCATAAAAATCGTTAGGTGGCGAATCTTCCTTAAACCTCTTCCTTTAAGGAGTTGTCCAAAATGTCATAAACCCTATCTCTCCGTACCTAACACGTGCGATAGAAAAGGGGGGCGCGACACTATCTTGAATAGACAATCTGGAAATTATGCTCTAAATTAAATTATTGAGCAAGTTACCTCGCAAACACCATGTTGCGGGTTAATAATAATCGCACATGTAACCATCTCATAGATGAATCTTATGTGGTATACATGGCAGGTGAATGAACCCATATTCACCTTTGATATTTCCAACATTCATGGGGTTCAATCCCGATTTTAGTTGGTACATTAATTAATGAGAACAAGCAACATAAGAGAATTCGTAAAGAACTTTCTAGTTCTTTAATATTTACCCATGTGAATTCTCTTTCATTTTTGCACATCATACTTAAATTGATATGGCTAAACCAATTATGCCAACTGAATAAATTATCAATATTGATAAAGTTCAGGTTTACACCATGACGTGTGCAATTATCAATAAACTCCAAGTTTATTATGATATGGGTTTTTATATCAATAAACATCCACTTTATTGTGGTATTCTTTTATTTGTGTAGTACAAACTGGAGAATAAAGCGGGTAACTTTAACATACATATTACCCCGCTACAAGTTGTAGTAATAGAATATATTAAATCTTTCTTTTATTTATAGTCTCATTATCGCTTTCGCGAATACTTTAGAAACTCAATAAGTTTCTTTGAGACTTACTACAACATAATAAATTGACATGATAATCAATTGTATTCCTCTAAAATAGTAATAATTGGCTCTTCCAGAGCTCTCAATTAATTTGGTACTATCACATATTCATCAACATCAATGTGGTGAATATCACTTTCAAGGAGAAAGTATAAATTATGGTCATTGTCAAAATTATATGCAAGATCTGTTTCTTGCATTAGTGTTATCCTTTAGTAATCACATTGCCAAAATATTTTGGCGTACAATAGGTACATGACCAACGACCTTTCATGCCATAATAATGACATTATTTTCTTATATCATCTCAAACCTCCTTTTAGATGTGAGTGTGGTATATTCACTACCACTAGCACGTTCATATTCTTCCAAGAATGAATATGTATTCATAAATCAGATGTTGTCACATTCTCATCATGAATGGACTATAATCATCTGGATGTGCTTTACAAAATCTCATGTCAAATCGATGACAAATATTACTTTCAAAGAGTGAAAGATTATTTTGAGAATTCTTATTATTCTCATTAGCACAAATATGACGATTATAATTTCGTCTATTGCCACGTCCACATCTATTGATACCTTTATGGTAATAANCTTGCAAACTCTATAGGAGTTATAATCAAAGTTTATTATCTTTGCTTGCATTTAAAATCAAATTATAGAATTTCAAGAATTTAAAAGAGAAAAATAAAGTAAAATACTTAGCTTAAATCCAGAATTTAATCATGAAGAAAGTTCATGGAGAATTGACAATCATTATGCTCAATGTCAAAGCTTCTACTCAATTGATTAGAGTCTCGTGCTGATAACGTGTTATGAAACAATAAAAGAAGAAGAACAATATTGCAGAGAAAGAAAGAGAGGGAATTCTTATTGAATTTAGGGATGATTACAATGGAATAGGACCTCTCTATTTATAGGGAAAAAGTGACTTAGCCACCAAGTAACAAACCCTAAAATCTCTCTAGAATATAGACATTCACCATAAATAAAATTTTATTTATAACACTATAACAATTTTTGCTTCTACTCAAAAATATTATTTTACTTCTAAATGCTTGGCCAAACACTTTAACTCGAAAAAATCACTTTCGTCCCAAAAACAAATTTGGCCCAACAGACTATCAATTAGAACACTTTTCATATGAGCAACTCTAGAGTCTAGACCTAACTGAATCGATCTGGTTAATATTACTGTAAGGAGTCGTTGGGTTTTAAAATAAACTAGTACTCTTATACGCGCGATATACAATCAATATTAAAATATTTATTAGTATATTACTTTATTTAAAGTTTTATATACTACTTTATTTTTATAATATAATAGAAGGTACATATTTGTTTATTTTATATTTTATTCTATTATTTTCAATAATATTTTCTGAATAAATAAACTTTTTATTTTTAAAAAGAGAAAGAAAAATTATTAAAAACAAAGAAATTTTAAATTGGTAGTTTTTTATTTTTTGTAATTAATTTTTATTTAAAAAATTTAAAAACTCCAACTTGAAATTACTTTCCAATTTGAATGGATCGTTTTTTTAATTTTGATTTTATTATAAAATATTTTATTTTATCATTTTTGTAGATATTTAAATTTAAAAATAATAGTCAATAACTATTTATTAACTAAATAGCGAATTATTAGCTACTTATGCCATGTGGCTTTTTTCTAGGCTGTCACTTGGCTTAAGGGAAGGGTTTTTTCCTCTCATTTTAATAATATATAGATTATGGTGGTACTCCCTAGGTCCAAAATAAGTGATTTCTTGACCTTTTTATTATGGTCCAAAATAAGTGATTTTTCTATATTTCAAGAATGAATTAAAAAAAAATTCCTATATTGCCCTTGGAGTATGTGTTAAGAGTGTTTATGTGAAGAGATAGTAAAGGTTAATATGGTCAATTTCATTATTAATTAATGTTAAAAGATGAATTTCTTAATCTGTGTGAAATACCCAAAAAAATATTTATTTTTGACAGGGAGTATTAGTATACTGGGATTCGTTTTGCCTTATTTTAAGAGACACTATTTCCGCTTTTCCTAAAAATCATGATATACTTTTATATTTAAGTTTAAGGTTTCTCCCTTGAGTCCACTTTAAATAATTTTTTGATTCTTTTGATACATATTAAAAAATTTACTTTTTAGTATTAATTAAAAATAAAATTGATCATATTAGCCTTAATTATTCACTGAAAATATAACAAATTACTCTCGGACTTTAATGATATAATTACTTTACCTTTCTTTACTGCAAAAGTAATTTTGGAAAGAAGAAATATTCCTTCTTGATATCTGAAAAATCAAATATTGTGATCACAACAAAATATGCCAACATACTACTTAAAGTGAAACGGAGAGTGTATTAATTATCTTTAATGATATAATTTATACTTATCAAATATTCATTATTTTAGACCATTTAAAGGTTTTTCATTAAATATTTTATATCCAGTCACATAATTACATAAATTGGGAACGGATAAAGTATATCAGATCACTTGTTTTTGATACCTCGTCACTAAATTGTTTTTTATATTTCTTTTAATGTGATTGACTATTTCTCCACAGTTAACGCTTATAGACCTTATCCCTTTTATATAAATTCCCACGTGCTTACATGTTTTGTGGGAAGGACAAGTTGCTCAGTCGACATGACTGGTGACTGGTCCCCACCAATTGCAAATTGTTATCCACACCTAATTTCTCGTCATAAAATTCGTCACTTCTCCAGATAAATCGGCTTTTCTTCTCATTCTTTAGAGCACCTTATCTCTCTTCCATTTTCTCCTTATCAGATTGTTATTACTATTATTTTATTTTTTTAGTTTATTATCACTGTTATTTTTCAATTTATCAGTATAATTGTGGTTATTCCAGTTTTAAATTTTACGTTTTACTTCAATTAAGCAACTACTCTTAAATACTTGTAGTAATATCATTTCAATTTATGTATTTTACTTCTTTTTAATTTATTTAAAATATATTATTTTTCTATATTTGTTAAATTTTTAGTTAATATTCTTATTAATTTTTAATGATATATTTAAAACCACAATATTTAAAAGTATATTTTTGATATGTTGTGCACAAATTTAATTTAAAATTAAAAGACTCAAAAGTCTTTTTTACATTGTTGAACGTCGTGTCCCATCAAATAAGAAATATAAAATAAAACTGACTAGAAGTAGGATTTATATTTTTAAAATAAAACTGACTTACTTTTAATTATGATGATATTATTCCAATAAATTCTTTTATTTCTTCAATATCGACACCCTTGGTGTAAAATTATGCGTACAACACTAGGTGAAGTAACAATTTTTGAAATTAAAGATTTTATAAAGTTTGTTATCTTTTAAAACAGATTAAAATGAATAGTGTTTACTTTCAAAATTGGATAAGAATAAATTTGTTTATGGTTCTAAGGAGACGTGGATTAACTTGACACAAAGCGATGAATCGAATTGCAATTGAAATAAATAGTGGTAAAATAAATTCAAACCACACGAATTGAACAGTTACAGCCTTGGGAGGTTAGCCACCCTTGAACTGGATGAACTTCAATCGGTATCAGGACACAAATAAAATAAGAGTTTAATGGAAAAAATAATCTATTGCTATGGAATGCGTGTTAATATCTTTTACAAGTGATCAGACCCCCTTTATATAAAAGGGGAGTCCTACTATAGGTACAATTCTATAAAAGGTAAAAGTCACTTTATTACTAATTTGTCGGTTCCTTATTGATACGTGTCGAGATTCCCGCCGCAAGATCCGACTGATTACGGATATTTCGGCCTTCTGTTATTTCGGCCTTTTATGGGTTACGCTAACAACGTTACCTCGAGCTCGTTGGGAGTCAGGGTCGATTCCGGGATCACAGACTCAATATTTTCGACGACGGATATTTCGATCTCGGGTTCCGGTCCGGTAGGACCGGTAGTCGATCTTTGATTCCTCATGTTTCGAGCCTAATCTACCATGTCGTAGCCGAGCCCGGTTTATACCGTATAAAGATAGTCCTCTCGCTCTTCGGAGAGTAGACGACAAGAAACGACATGAGCTCCCGATTCTCACCTCGATATCATGCGACAGAAACGACAAAATAAACGAAACGTCGCGTCAGTCAAGTCTTAATGGCATTAAATGCCTGTTGTCGGTCGAACACTTCCTGGATGTGAACTGTCGTTTGAAAACTATAAGTCTCCCCTTCTTCCTTCATTCAAACTTTACATTCAAACCTTCTATCCTTGCTCCTTAGAAATTCCCCTATTTTCTGGCACTTTGTATTCTGATTTCTTGAGATCGTTTGTGACAACTTTGTTTGTTTCCACCCCAAATCACCAAGCGTACTGCTATAACTTTTTCTCCTATTTCCCTTTATTTTGGAATAAATGGCAAAGACCTCAAGAATCGTTCCCCAAAAGGAAACTACTTCTACATAACGGTCGGTTGTCAAGGAGACCGTCCCACGTACCGTCGTTGAGGAACAAGCGGCGGAACCCCTTCTGAGCACGTTCATCCCTGGTGGGTGCTTGGTAATCGCCAATTTTAATGTTGAAAAACCTTCATCCATACCGGGACGGTGTGAGAAGGTCTCGAGGTACATCTGCTCGATAACCGAAGATATTCTCCCCACTGTCAAAAAGGATTGCAACTAGGTTGGCAAGGACGTGGTGGTTTCCGGGCCCGATGAAGCGGCAGAACTCTTTTGGGGGGACTAATTAAACTTGCGCGTCGGGCTAGTAAAGCCCAGTTCATCAATGAAGATCGGGATCGAGCTTGGCTAGGCCGCTTTGTTCGAGTGAGGACCTCGAACCTGATCCCAGCAGAGTACATGTCGTTCCACGAGAAGTGGAACACAAAACGTAAGTAAAGTTTCGTTTTTCCAAGATTTTATTTTACTCTCTTTTCCCTCTTCCTTATCGGTGTTTGGTGGTGGTGCAGCTGTTGTTGGGGTCCCAAATGCAGTCCCTCGACTCAAGGAGTGGGTCAAGGGAATTGTGTCTCAAAAGCCACATTCCGAGCGCGCATGGCGTGAACTTTTGAAGGGCCAGCGGGAGGCTTGTTCTCGCAGTGAGATTCCTTTCTTAAGTGGACAACACTTGGGTTTCCTTCGTGCTGCTGAGTTCTTACTCATTTCTTTTTTTCTTTGCAGGTCTTTCCAAGGATGTCGCAATGAGGTCTCCATCCAGTGATGAGGATTGCCCCGCCGAGTCCCCTACTCCGAGACAGGGTGAGGAGAAGAAGAGAAAAGGGGCTCGGAGTTCCGAACTCAGAGAAGGAAAAACCGAGGAGGAGGTTGGTGCGAAAATCCAAAGAAATCACTAGTGCGCAAGCGCTCCTATCGAACTCACTCCACCGGGTGAGGGACGAGTCCTAAGAAGAAGAAGAGTTTCATCTTGTGGCCCGAGTGCTGTCGCAGCACGAAGGGCAAGGGGCCTCTGAAGCAGAGAGAGGCGACACTGAATTGCCTTAATTTAGGGGGCGATGAAGAGGCAGTGGATGAGGCCTCCGAACCAAAGAGGGTCCATGTCGTTTTTCCCCAAGTCAGGGAGGCCGATAAGGAGGTCGCGGCCGGTGCTTCTCGGGCAGAGGAGAATGCCCCGAAGGACGTACCCGAAGTGATAGATCTCTCCGAGTCGCCTTCGTTTACTGATTCCATGGTCAACAAGGCTCAGATGCTGAAAGACGCCCCAACGAGGGGCCCCAAGGGGCAGCAGACCCCTTTCACAACTATTTTTATAGCTTAGAATATACCTCCATGGAGGATGTCACCAGGTTGGGTGACCTACCGGTGCCAAGGAAAAGTCCGTCATCAGGAACCAGCGGGCCTTCTTCAAGTACGAAACTAATCAACCGGTTCCCAGCTCCTACTGTGAATCCTGACCAAAAGCGCTCGGTCATCATGTCTATTCCAGAGGATGCCCGAGTCCTCTCTTCCCCCATAGGGGTTGCCAGTTATCTTCAGTGTCTGGTGACCGAAGAGGATCAAACCAAGATGAACGAGGTGAACGCACCCTGCCTGTTCAACGTAGCACAACGGGCTTTAAACCGAGTAACTTTGGGTTCCTCTTGACGATTTCTATTCTATACTTAGATTAATTTGTAAATAATTGATTGATTCGTAAATAATCGTAACTTTTTTCTTTGTGTTTGTAGGCCTCGGTGCTTCATCACGAGACTTTTCTCCGATATGGGGAAGAGTTAAACCAATATGAGGTCGAGATTCGAGGGCTCACTGAGAAGAGGGATGCTTACAAACTTCTCAGCAAGCAACGTGGGGGAGAGGTTAAGAACCTCAAAGTTGAGCTAGAGGCTGCTCGGAAGGAGCATGCTGACTTGGTAGAAAAGGTAAAAGTCTTTGAGGTTAGTGATGACGAGCTAGACTCGGCGACTAACGCTCTGAACCTGCAGGTCCTGCAGAATATGGATCGAATTGATCACCTACGAGCAGAGATGGATGTGCTAAAGGCCGAGGCCGAAGAACGGAAGAGAAAAATGGACCACTTGGCCTCGGAAAAGGAAACTGGTCGGGCACAATTGGCTTCAACTGAGGTCAAGCTTCGGGCTGCAAAGGAAAATCCCTTGGTGCAGACCAAAAAAATCGAGGAGCTCCAGTTGCAGCTAAATGCAGCCTTCTTCGATCAAGGAACTTTGGCCAAGAAGCTTGAGGCGGAAAAGGCGGTGGCCGAGGTGGTTAAAGCTGCTGTCAATGAGAGCGTGGACCAATATAAGGTTGATGCTGAGGCGGCCCAGGATCGAGCAAAGGCTATCACCGAGCATACGAAGTAGCAATCTTGAAGGGAGATCCTCGAGGAAATTCATGCTTGATGGTTCGACTTATCATCCAAAATTGAGAGTGCCAAGGTGCTCGAAGCCGAGTCCAAGAATTTGGCTTATCTCGAGGATGATGAAGATTCTGAGGATCTGAGAGACCCGGCGGAGGAGACCCTGAAGGTCCTGGTGATGAGGCAGACCCCAGCGAAGACTAGGCCATTTAAAATGCCTTGTACTTTTTTTCTTTGTTTTTTATCTTCGTATTTTTTTTATGAGCCTTCTTGGAATTTTTAAAAATTTGTATCGAGGTCGTTTTGTCCTTTGTAAAAATCTTTTGATATGTATATAAAGCTTTTTTTCCTTCAGCAATTTCTGAGCTTTTTCCTATGCTTTATTATTTATATTCACAAAGATTAAAATGCCTTAGCATTAAATAGTTAGGTTATGTTCGGAGGTTCGAACAAGCCTTGCCTGTAACATTATTTGGTTTAAGGCATAGTGGGGGTTCGGTGTAACCGAAATGTTTTCCCCAACGTACTTAGATTTATAGTTTGTCGGGGGTAGCCTTTAGGATCGATTAAGAAATTTTAAGGCCTTGTTGTTTTTTTTACGGGCCTCAGACATCTCCGAGCCGTTTTAATGTGGTCGTACCCTTTTTAGTTCGGGTGTCTCCTAGTGGGCTTGTTACCCCGAGTTATCCGGACTTGTCTAAGATAACACTACCTGAGTGGGGATGGCCATAGCCTTAAAAATTAAGGTGTTTCCTAATAGGTCTTGTGTCCCCGAGCTCCGATAGCACGGACCGTCCGAGTTGTTTTTGGTTGGCAGTCCTCGAGTGAGAGTGATTATTAGAACTTGGATTAAGGTAGACCTTGGGATCGATACCTTTAGGGGATCGGATGTAGGGAATTCCTTAAGAAATGTAAGAAATGTTTTAAAGGACAAGATATTTATCCGCAAAGAAGAAACTTCTTTTTATTCTGGTGCATAATAGTTATACATGTGTACAGGCTTCATGTCAGGGCTCAAGTAAATCCTATCTATGCGGGAACGGTTCATTTGACCGTTTGGTCCTTATAATAAATCCTATCAATCGAGCCAATACCATTTAATCACTAAGTTTATTTCCTTGCTAAAGTCGATACCCGAGGGAAATGCCCCCCAATATTCAAAGTTGATCATAGAGAGAAGCCTCGAATACTGTTGATGTTATCTTTGATTCCGACTCATGACTGACCTTCGATTCTAAGTTAGCATGATCCATTGTTGCCTCGTTAAAAACCTTGTAGGAAAATCCATTTGGGACAAAATAGGTTCAAGGGAAAAAGAGTGCAACGCGTGCTTTCAGACCTAAAACATTTATGTCACTCTTGTTATTTACCTTCAAGCGTTATTTCCAAATGTAAATAATAGAAACGAATGGGGTCGTACCTTAGTAGTAGTATCGTTTTAGGTGAGTTATATTCTAGTTGTTCGGTAGTTTCTCGTCGTTCATTGTTCCAAGTTTGTAGGATCCCTTTCTGGTGATTTCGTTAATTTAATATGGTCTTTCCTAGTTTGGCCCCAGCTTTCCTTCGTTCGGGTTTCAGGTGCTTAGTGTGACCTTCCTTAATACTAAGTCCCCGACACTGAAGTGTCAAAGGTTGTCCCTTCGGTTGTAATATCTCTCAATCCGTTGTTTTTGGGCAGCCAACCGAACAAAGGTGGCTTCGCGCCTCTCGTCCAATAGCTCAAGGCTCGTATTCATGGTCTCGTCGTTCGATTCTTTGGTCGCGTATCGGAACATGAGAGTTGATTCTCTGACTTACACCGGTATTAGGGTTTCGGCGGACCAACGAAAATAGGGTGGCCCTGGTGCTGGATTTTGAGGTCGTACGGTATGCCCATAAGACTTCGGGCATGATTTCCTTTGACATCAATTAACCTCTTTTTGAGGTATTTGATTATGGTCTTGTTGGTCGATTTTTCTTGTACGTTCCCACTAGGGTGGTAGGGTGTTGATAGGATCCTTTTGATCTTGTGGTCTTCAAGAAATTTGGTTACCTTGCTACCGAGGAATTGTTTCCCACTGTAGCATATGATCTCGACCGGCATATGATGTGGTCCCAAATGAAATCGATGACTTCCTTCTACCTGACCTTCCCGTACGCCCTGGGCTTCCACCCATTTAGGAAAATAGTCAGTCACAAAGAATATGAAGTGAGCCTTACCGGGTGACCATGTAAGGGGGCCGACAATGTCCATTCCCCGCTTCATGAATGGCCATGGTGATAAAACCGAATGAAAAAGCTCTCCGGGTTGATGAATCATCGGAGCGTGTCTTTGGTACCCATCACATTTTCGCACGAACTCCTTCGCGTCCTTTCCCATGTCGATCCAATAGTAATCGGCTCCGATTACATTTCGAACTAACGATTCGGCACCTGAATGATTCTTGAAGGTGCCCTCGTGAAATTCCCTCAGGACGTATTCGGTATTTCCCGGTCCTAGACATATCACTAGTGGGCCATCCAACGTTCTTCTGAACAAGGTTTTGTCTTCGGACAAGCTAATCTGGCTGATTTCGTATGCAAGGCCCTCGATTCTTTTGGATCTGAGGGCAGTTTTCCAGCCTACAGATATTCTACATATTTGTTTCTCCAATCCCAAGCCAGGCTTGTTGAGTTTATCTCGGCATGACCTTATTCCACCACCGATCTCATTAGTTGCGTGACTGCCCCCGAGTTGAGCTCGTCATCCCCGACCGACGATCCTAAGTTAGCAAGGGCATCGGCCTCGCTATTTTGATCCCGAGGTATGTGTTGTAAGGTCCACTCCTTGAACCGATGTAATGTTACCTGCAACTTATCCATGTATCTTTGCATTCATTCTTCTCTAACCTCAAATGTTCCGTTAACTTGGTTTACCGCGAGGAGGGAGTCGTACTTAGCTTCGATAACCCCCACCCCCAAGATTTTGACTAGTTCGAGACTTGCAATCATGGCCCCATATTCGACCTCGTTATTAGTCAATTTCACAGTCCTAACAGATTGTCTAACTACATTGCTAGTTGGTGGTCAATACGATGCCAAGTCCGGACCCTTTTGCGTTCGAGGCGTCCTCCGTTATGAAGGTCAAGATTACCAAAGACGTACCCGAGTTTACCAACAACTCTCGTTCGACCTTGGGTATTAGGGTCAACGTAAAGTCGGCCACAAAATCTGCCAAAATTTGAGATTGAATGGTTGTCTAGGGTCGATATTCAATATCTTACCCACAGATTTCCATGGACCATTTGGCCAATCGTCCCGAGAGTTCGGGTTTTTGCATTATATCTCGATATGTGTAAGTAGTCACCACACATATAGGATGGCACTGAAAATATGGTTTCAGTTTCCTAGAGGCGCTTAGCAAAGCGAGCGCCAATTTTTTTAGGTGATGGTATCTAGTTTCAGCCTCACCCAGAGTTCTGCTAACATAGTAAATTGGAAATTGCGTACCTTGATCCTCCCGGCCAAGACTCCACTTACAACTATTTCTGATACTACCAAGTACAGGTATAGATGTTCGTCTACCTTCGGTGTGTAAAGTAGTGGTGGGCTCGATGGATAACGCTTGAGTTCATCCACCGATGATCATGTTAATGACGTGTTGAGGCTCTTCTTATTTGGTCTGTTTATTAGAATCCCTATTTCTGAAATGATTCTTGGCACGGTCACTAGGGAATTCTCGAAGGTGTCCGTTGTTGAATAACCGGATTACCTCCTCCCTCAACTGTCGGTGATCCTCTTTTCTTTGGCCGTGAGTGCTATGATATTTGCACATCTGGTTAGGATCCCTTTGAGCTGGATCAGTTTGTAGAGGTTGAGGCCATTTGATGTCCTTGATGCATCTGATATCTGATTCGATGGAAGCAACATAAACATTAAATTTATATTCATAACCTCGGTGCTTCTTTAGGCACGATAGGCCTGTCGAAACCGTTCTTGCTCATGAGACCCTGATTACTCTGACCTCGATAATTTCTCCTTTCATTTCACATAGAATTCTGTCCGGACCCACTGCTTCTCTGATATCTATTATATGGCAGGTATCAATCTCTGCTTGACCTCGGTTTACAATCGATATCTCTCTTAACTCTGTCGATAGATCTGACAAGATAAACGGACCCGAAAGGAGCCCCTAGTTGATCATCTTCGACTCTGATTTTTGATTGATATCGGTTATGCACATCAGCCCAAGTAAAAGTCGAAAACTCCATCAAATTATGCTTTGACTGTTGTGAGGCCACCAAGCTTCGAACATTGAGTCCTTGGGTGAAAGCTTGAACATCCCAATCATCAGCGACCGGTGGCAGATCCATCTGTTCCATTTGAAATCGGGACACAAACTCTCAGAGCATTTTGTTATCCTTCTGTTTTACTTTGAAAAGATCTGACTTCCTAGTTTCATAATAGCCCCGGTGTGTGCTTTCACGAAAGCATCTACAAGCATGGCAAATGAGTCAATAAAATTAGGAGGTAAGTTGTGATACATATTATAGCTCCCTTTACATGGTCTCTGTAAAATATTTCAGCAAGACAGATTCGATCTCATCATCCTCCAAGTCATTCCCTTTAATGGCGCATGTGTAGGAGGTAACATGCTTGTTCGGGTTGGTTGTTCCATTGTATTGAGGAATCTCAGGCATGTGAAACTTCTTTGGGAGTCACGCTCGAAGGAAAAGTCTTTTGTGTGAACTTCTTGGAATCCAGGCCCTTCAATATCGGTGGCGCTTCTGGGATTTGATCAACCCTGGAATTATAGGTTTCCACCTTCTTATCGTTTGTCTCGATTTTCTACTCCCCCGACTCTATCCGTTTTGTTAGTTCCTTTAAAATCTTTGTGATTACTGGGTTGGTCCCCAACTCCTTCTCATTCAATCTCTCTGAGACCAGTTCATCTCTGTGAACAACTTCCGGGGATGGTTCAGGCTCAATCCTACTTTGCGGGCGGCTCTGGTTCTGGAGTTGGGTTATCGCCGCATGTTGAGCCTGTAACATTTCGAAGATTACCCGCAAGTTGATTCCACCATCTTCGCCGTCGTGTGTGCTTTGTGCAACCGATCGAACATCCCTATGGGCGTTGTCCTCAGGATAGGTGGGCATATTTGCATTGATGTCCACATGCGAGCTAACGTCGATTGGGCCGGCGATCGGTACTCCACCGAGGTCGACTAGGGGCATATCGTTTCCGGGTGTTACCTTTTCGTTTTCACCATGGTGGACAGACTCATTGTCAACATGTAGGGTTGCTGATTGAGAGTTCGACATATTTAGTTTTAACCTGAAATTAGAGACACCTCAAAGAACAAGTGTAAAATAGTGTGTGTTATGGAAATTTGTATCAAATAACCACTATTATCATTAGCCATGCGGCGGGCGCCAAACTGTTTACCCTCAAAATCGGATAACAATTAAATTTGTATGTGGTTCTAAGGATGCGTGGATTAACTTGACACAAAGTGATAAATTGAATTGCATTTGAAATAAACAGTGATAAAATAAATTCAACCCCACGAATTGAACAATTACAGCCTTGGGAGGTTAGCCACCCTTGAACTGAATGAACTTCGATTGGTATCAGGACCTAGATAAAATAAGAGTTTAATGAGGAAAATAATATATTGCTTTGGAATGCTTGTTACAATGTCTTTTACAAGTGATCAGACCCCCTTTAAATAGCAGGGGAGTCCTACTTTAGGTACAATTTTATAAAGGGTAAAAATCTCATGTTTACTGATTTGTCGGTTCCTTATTGATACGTGCCGAGATTCCCGCCGCAAGATCCGACCGGTTACGGATATTTCGGCCTTCTGTGGGTTACGCTGACAATGTTACCTTGAGCTCGTTGGGAGTCAGGGTCAATTCCGGGATCACATACTCAATATTCTCGACGACGAATATTCCGATCTCGGGTTTCGGCTCGGTGGGACCAGGGGTCGATCTTTGGCTCCTCATGTTCCGAGCCCGATCTACCATGTCGTAGACGAGTCCATTATATCGTATACAAATAGAGCTTCATATAAAATAAAACATATCATTTATAAGAGAAAGAAGTTTAATACATACATTGCGGTGTCTAATGTATTATTTTCATTTACATATGAAGTCGAATGTAGCCATTTTTATGCTTCGATTGAATGCAAATTTTGTAACAAAATAAATAGAAACTCTGTGCATGTGTTGTTGTCTAATCGCAACGTGTCCACTCCATTTAGCAACTCCTCCTGTCGTCGAGAAACCGACGACAGCTAATTCGTCAACTATATATTTAAAAAATAGAGAGATAATTAACAAATATTAAATTATAAATTATTCCACAACATAATTGTATGCATTCAGAATCGAACTCATCTATTGCATGACAGATCAAGTCTGAAACGTGATGGTTTGAAGATGACCCCAGATTATATCGAACTAAGGTACGAAGTTAGAGCATGCGCCTTCAAGATCATCGAGCCCGTAGCTCCGGAACCGACCCCGACTCTGATCAAGATCAAGGAAATATTATCAGACCGAATAATGGAAGGCCAAAATATATGCAACGGTTGGATATCACGGCGGGAATCTCGGTATGTATCA
This sequence comes from Nicotiana undulata, assembly GCA_005239495.1. Taxonomy (NCBI): domain Eukaryota; kingdom Viridiplantae; phylum Streptophyta; class Magnoliopsida; order Solanales; family Solanaceae; genus Nicotiana; species Nicotiana undulata. The sequence continues at coordinate 15,202 of ML260059.1, read as the reverse complement.
ACGAGAGACCGACTAATTAGCAAATCATGAGATTTCTTACCTTTTGTAGAATTGTATCTAAAGTAAGACTCCGCTACTATATAAAGGGGGTCTGATTATTTGTAATAGACATTGTAACACGCATCCAAAAGCAATACACTGTTATTTCTAGCTCTTATTATCTTGTTATTTTGTTCTGACATCGATTGAGGCACTTTTTGACTCGAGGGTGCCAACCTTCAAGGCTAACACAGTTTAACTTATGTGGTTTGAATTCACTTTTCTGTCATTGATCTTAATATTAATTTGTTTTCTCAATTTGTGTCAAATTATATCACGTAACCTTAAAATTGCGTATAAATTAAATTGTTATCTGATGTTGAGGGTAAACAGTTTGGCGCCCACCGTGGGGTTGAGGATAATTGTGGTTATTTGATACGAATTTCCATAACACACACTATTATTCACATGTTCTTTGAAGTGTCTTTGATTTCAGGCTTAAGCTCAAAATTTCAAACTCACAATTAACACCTCTACCTACTGACGATGAGTCTAGTCACCATGGTGAAAACAATAATATAGCACCCGGCAACGAAGTACCGCCCGTTGATCCGATCGAAATTCCAATTACGGATCTCTTGGATGCTAATTTACACGTGGCTATTGTCAAAAGCCTCCCTACTGACCCCGAGAATAGATTCTGTGGTAGAGTCCAGTCAATGACACAGAATACTCAAAACAATGAAGAAGACGGGGTCAATCTACGGATTATCTTTGAAATGTTGTAGGCTCAATAGGTGGCAATAGCTCAGTTACAAAACCAGAGCCGCGTACCGAGCAGGATCGAGCCTGACCCGTCTCGTGAAATCACTCGCAGGGAGGAAGCGGTCGCGGAAAGGTTGAATGGGAACGAGTCGGGTAACAACACCGAAATCATAAAAATGCTTGAGGAGCTGACTAAACAAATAGAATCATGGGAAAAGAAAATCAAAGCAAACGACAAAAAGGTGAAAACCTACAATTCTAGGGTCGACCAAATCCAAGGAGCGCCTCAAATATTGAAAGGCTTAGATTCCAAGAAGTTTGTGCAAAAACCTTTCCCCCCGAGTGCGGCTCTAAAGCCTATCCCTAAAGATTTCGCATGCTCGAGATTCCTAAGTACAATGGAATGACTGAACCAAACAAGCACGTCACTTCATACACATGCGCCATCAAAGGAAATGACTTGGAGGATGATGAGATCGAGTGTGTCTTACTGAATAAATCTGGAGAAACCTTGTCAAAGGGATCTGTGATATGGTATCACAACTTACCCCCTAATTCTATTGACTCATTTGTTATGCTTGTAGACTCTTTTGTGAAAGCACACGCTGAGTCTATAAAGGTCGAAACCAGGAAATCGGACCTCTTCAAAGTGAGGGAAAAAGACAATGAAACTATCATAGAGTTCGTATCTCGATTTCAAATGGAACGAATGGGCCTGCCACCGGTCGCCGATAATTGGATCGTTCAAGCTTTTACCCAAGGACTCAATGTTCAAAGTTCGGTAGCTTCACATCAATTGAAAAAAAATATCTGACTCACTTAGGATGGTGTGCATAACCGGTATCAATCGAAAATCAGAGTAGAAGATGATCAACTGGGGGCTCCCTCCGGGTCCGTTTATCCAGCTAGACCCGTCGACAGAGTCAACAGAGATATTGACCATGAACCAAGGTCAAACAGGGATCGGTATCAGCTGTGCAATAAGGATCGAAGAAGCAATGGGTCCGAATGGAGTACGGAGTTCCATACGAAATGAAAGAAGAAAAGACCGAGGCCAAAAAAACCAGGGACTCATGAGCAAGAAGAACCTCAAAGATATAACTTTAACGTTGATGCTTCTGCTATCATATTAGCTATCGGACACATCAAAGATACCAAATGGCCTCGACCTCTACAATCCGACCCAACCCACAGGGATCCGAACCAGATGTGCAAATATCATGGCACTCACGACCACTGAACAGAGAATTGCCGACAGTTGAGGGAGGAGGTAGCCTCGTTGTTCAACAACGGGCATCTTGAGAATTCATGGGTGACCGAGCCAAGAATCATTTCAGAATTAGGGACTCCAATAAAGAAACTTAGAAAGAAGAACCTCAACACCTCATTCACATGATCATCGAAGGGGTCGACGTTCCTCAAGGCCCAATGTTAAAGTGCACCAAAGTATCCATCACAAGGGAGAAACAGACTCGAGATTACATACCAGAAGGAACTTTGTCTTTTAGTGATAAGGACACAGAAGCAATCGTGTAGCCCCATAACGATGCACTGGTAATATCTGTACTCATGAATAAATCTCGAGTTAAACATGTGTTAATTGATACAGGTAGCTCGGCGAACATCATTCGATCGAGGGTCATAGAATAACTCTCCCTACAGGACCAAATCGTGCATGCAACCCGAGTGCTAAACGAATTCAATATGGCTTGTGAAACCCCCAAGGGAGAAATAACATTACCAGTAAACGCCGCCAGGACCATCCAAGAAACCAAGTTTTATGTGATCGAATGGGATATGAGGTACAACGCCCTGTTCGGGAGGACATGGATCCACAACATGAGAGCGGTGCCTTGACCCTTCACCAGGTGTTAAAATTCCCAATGCCAGAAGGGATTAATGTCACGCCCCAAAATCGAGGGACACGACCGGCACTCAACCGGAGGACCCTGGTCAAGCGGACCTGGAATTGCCTTTCCTAACCCACGCGTTACCCTGTGATTTCAATATACATTATTCATGTGAAATAGCCATTTAGACTTAAGCATAGAATTACAACTTGAATTCAATTCTGCTTTTTATCATTACCAACATATGATACCAAACACTTACAAAATACATACAACGTTTACCAACGTGGATCACGATTCCGAACCGTACCATTACTTACCCAAAATACATATGTACACTACCCACATTGTGTCTACGGAGCCTCTACGAATACTAGGAACTTAACCAGTACTTGCCGGTGACAAGGCCCCGGCTATACCTTACAATACACAATAAACTCAAAGAAGGTGGCATGAACCACACATGGCCCCGAGAGGAAGTGGGGCTCACCAATGCAGCTGACGAAATGGAGAGGAGGCACTACTGTCGGTGGGCTGAATTACCTGCTATGGAACCACCTACAATCATCATAAGAATGTAGCGCCCCCGGCAAAAGGGACGTCAGTACATTTGAATTGTACTGGTATGTATGAACAAACTTTATCCCAAGTACAATCAAGCAATACATAGATAAGAGACAGTAATAGAACTCACAAGCATTGCACAGAAAATGGAAACAACCAACATCAAGAGCCCACATTACTAGTATGTATGAACAAACTTACTCTAAGTAAACTCAACAATGCACAAGCAAGAGACAGACAGAGAGTCACACAATCACTGCACAAAGATATAGAAAGAAACACAATGGAAGTTCCACAATTCTCACTTCATCACAATCACAATCACAATTCCATCCTTGTCCCTCCTCACATCTCACCCTTATTTCTCCTGTTGAGGCGTGCATCCCGATCCCACCTGACAATTGTTGCGGCGCGCAACCCGATCCCACCTGACAATTGCAAATACACCCTTATCACTTCTTACACATCACCCTTATCTCCCCTGTTGGGGCGCACAACCCGATCCCACCTGACAATTACAATCACATCCTTATCACTTCTCACATATCACCCTTATCTCCCATGTTGCTGCGCGCAACCTGATCCCACCTGACAATTACAATCATATTCCATGGCAACAATAACAGTTCACAATTCGATCATAAGGCTTCATATCATCAAGAGTAGAATTTCATAACAACCAAACAATCATGTGTTCACAACGGACTTTATCAACCATTAATTCAACCACATTTAATAACAACAACAATCAACATTTCAATCACAAGGATCCTCATCATCAAGAATATGAATTCATTACAACCGAACAGACACATGAAAGCAAAGGCACAATAATCTCTACCAAGTAGTGAGTCATGTACGGTACTCCATAACCATTTAGATTAGTCAATTCAATTCACTTTTCTTTCCCATCATTCACTACACAGCCCTCAACACTTGGATACATTCAACAATTGAGTTCATTACCATTTTCACTCATTTAGTACCACTTTCCTTCACATTGATAAGTTCAGGCATATAACAAGCATCAACATATAGTTCCATTAGATAAATCCATATTTCCTTTCCATTATTCACTTCACAACATTTAGCACTTAGATACATTCAACAATTTGATCCGTTATCATTTCTTTCGTTTGATAGTGCATCCTTTCATACCGAGGTATTCAACAGTTAACGAGCTTTGCACATGATAGAGTAAGCACAAGGAATCACCGTTTTCACAATCTCATATAGCATGGTGGTATGGCAATCAACTAGGACAATCAGATAATAAAATCTTACGTCTCAACACACTAGAACAATCAATTCACATATTCTCAAACAAAGTACACATACCGTATGCTCGGACACCAACAAGGGGATTCTACAAAGGTTAAAGTTAGCCATACATACCTCAAAGAGATTTTCCTTAAGTTTATACAATTCACCAACACCTCTAGCAATAACAATCTATAATGAGATAGCGTAAATCGATTAATAATTAGGAAGATTACCCATGGAATAACTCTCTTAGGAATTTCATCAAACACCTAACACGTAAAGCAGACTACACGGTTTAGAAATGGCAATCTCTTCTTTCTTCACCCAATTATTAACATGAACTACCCAAATTAGTTCTTTAGTAACACATATTACAACTTAGTCCCACATGCATGGCCTATTTCTAACCCTCACAACATATTTGAACTCTTAACCTCTTGCATGGAATTTTTGGAAGTAGAACTTACCCGGATGGAAGACAATCTATGGTTATCTTTCTTGATTCTTGAAGACTTGAGCAAGATTTGGATGATTATTAAGTTAGGCCCCTTCTTTCTCTCTCTATATGCTCTCATTTCTCTCTAAAATCAGTAGAAAATGACCCATACAAAGCCCCTAAACCTATTTATGAAAATGGGGTCGGGTTATAAAAATAGGAAAAATAAGCCTTAGAAACAAGGTATGCGATTGCATAATGGATCGCATAACACACATGCGGGCTGCATAGTGAATCACAGAATCACTGCCCAAAATTGGGCAACACTGGCCCAGTCAGCGACCTGATATGCGATCGCATATCAAAAATGCGAATCGCATTTTGATTCTGCGATCGCAGATTCGACGCAGGATTGCGTCTTTCCAGCTTTTGGTAATTTGACTGTAACTTTGCGTAGGAATGTCCAAATGACGAACGCTTTGAAGCGTTCGGAACTAGACTCGAAGACCTTTCATTTGATAGGTTATCCATCACATAATACTTAATACACAATTAGATATGATCCTTCAAAGAGAGTACTAGTGCAAACTCATTTAGAATTTTAGCCGATTATGAAAGTTTCCCATTTGGCTTAGATTTAGGCTTACCCTTGGACCTCACATCACTTATTATATGACTCATACACTTATTAATTACATCCAATTCATTTACATCATATTTAAAGCACATAAAATATTATAATTAGTCGACCAGGCACCTCAAAATCCTATATCGCTTGGCAAAATTTTTCGGGGTCTTACAATTAAAATGATCTACAGGGAGCAACCGGCCGCAAAGGAAATTTGTTGTCGAAGAGGTAATTCCGATATCAACACCGTCGACGAAGGAACCAAGTTCGAACACAAAAAAGGAAACTAAATCAGAATTATCGACACCAGCCATGACCCAATCGGATAAATAGAGGCCCAATGAAGATGATGATTCTGGGGTTCCTAGAGATTTTATGGTACCCGATGATTCCGATGCTACAAAATCAACAGTCGAAGAGCTGGAGAAGTCACATTGATCAAACATCTACCTGATCGAAAGGTATACTTGGGCACGGGGTTAACCTCCGAGCTCAGGAAAAAACTCATTCAATTTCTCTTTGTTAACATAGATTGTTTTGCGTGGTCCCATATCGACATTACAGGGATCCCACCGGAGATAACCATTCACAAGTTGGGCCTGGACCTGAAATTCCACTGGGTCAAGCAGAAAGGGAGACCCTAGTCCGAGATCAAACTTGCTTTCATCAAGGACGAGATAACTAAACTCCTTAAAATAGGGTCCATTCGGGGGGTGAAATACTCGGAATGGTTAGAAAACGTAGTAATAGTCCCTAAAAAGGGAAACAAACTGAGAATGTGTGTAGATTGTAAAGATTTAAATAAGGCATATCCCAAGGACTCTTTCCCTTTTCCCAACATCGATCGCATGATTGATGCCATGGACGGCCAAGAGATCCTCAGTTTTCTCGATGCCTACTCCGGGTACAACCAAATACGGATGAACCTGGATGATCAAGAAAATACTTCTTTCATCACTAAGTATGGCACATATTGTTATAACGTGATGCCATTTGGATTAAAAAATACTGGTGCCACTTACCAGCACCTAATAAACCGAATTTTCAAAGAACAAATAGGGAAATCCATGGAAGTTTACATTGATGATATGTTGGTTAAGTCCCTGCGAGCAGAGGACCATTTAAAGCATTTGCAGGAAACCTTTAGTATATTGAAGAAGTACTACATGAAGGTGAATCCAGAGTAATGTGCATTCGATGTCGAATTAGGTAAATTTCTCGGGTTCATGGTATCCAACTGAGGAATCAATATCAACCCCGACAAGATCAAAGCTATCGAGGATATCACGGTAGTGGACAACGTGAAGGCCATGCAAAGACTAACCGGACGCATTGCCGCCCTAGGGAGATTCGTATCGAGGTCCTCCGATAAGAGTCACCGATTTTTCTCGCTACTGAAGAAGAAAAACAACTTCACATGGACTCCGGAATGCCAGCGAGACTTGGAAGAACTAAAGCGATATCTATCGACCCCGCTACTGCTCCACACATCGAAAGCAGATGAACAACTAAACCTATACTTGTCAGTATCGAAGATAGCGATAAATGGAGTCCTAGTTCGGGAAGAACAAGGTATGAAATTTCCAATTTATTACGTTAGCAAGACCTTAGGTGAGGTCGAAACTAGGTATCCTCACCTAGAACAATTGGCGCTCGCTTCGCTAAGAGCCTTTAGGAAACTACAATCGTATTCTCAGTGCCATCCTATATGTGTTGTGACAACTTACCCATTGCGAAATATAATGCATAAACCCAAACTCCTAGGACGATTGGCCAAATGGGCTGTAGAAATCAGCGGGTATGATATTGAGTATCGACCCCGGACAACCATCAACTCTCTAATTTTGGCAGATTTCATGGACGACTTTACGCTGGCCCTAATACCATAGGTCAAAAGAGAGTTGTTGGTAAACTCGGGGACATCTTTGGGAATCTAGACCCTCTTTACGGACTATGCCTCGAACGCAAAGGGGTACGGACTTGGCATCGTACTGAAGCCACCCACAGGTAATGTAGTTAGACAATCCATTAGGAATCTGAAATTGACTAACAAAGAGACCGAATATGAGGCCATTATTGCAAGTCTTGAACTGGAATGTTGGGGGCGGAGGTGATCGAAGCTAAGTGTGACTCCCTCCTTATGGTGAACCAAGTTAATAGAACGTTCGAAGTCAGAGATGGACGAATGCTAAAGTACTTAGATAAGTTGCAGGTAACATTATGTCGATTAAAAGAGTGGACTTTGCAGCACGTACCTCCAGATAAATATAGAGAGGATGAAGCCCTTGCAAACTTAGGGTCATCAATCGAAGACGACGATCTCAACTCGGGGGGCAGTCATACAGCTCATGAGATTAGTAGTAGAAAAAGGTCACGCCGAAATAAACTCCACAAGCCTAACTTAGGATTGGAGAAAAAAATACATAGGGTATTTGAAGACTGGGAAACCACCCTCAGATCCAAAAGAATCGAGGGCCCTGCGCACAAAGGCAACCCGATTTAGCTTGTCCGAGGACGGTACCTTGTTCAGAAGAATGTTCGATGGCCCGCTAGAAATATGTCTAGGACCGGGATATACCGAGTATGTTCTGAGAGAATTCCACGAAGGCACCTGCAGAAATCATTCAGGCGCTAAATCATTGGTTTGAAAGCTAATCAGAGTAGGCTACTACTATATCTATATGAAAAAAGATGCGAAGGAGTTTGTACGAAAATGTGAAGAATGCCAAATACATGCTTCGATGATTCACCAACCCGAGAAACTTCTGCATTCGGTCTTGTCACCATGGCCATTCATGAAATGGGGAATGGGCATTGTTGGCCATCTTCCATGGGCACCGGGTAAGGCTCAATTTATCTTATTTATGACTAAATATTTCTCCAAGTCGGTTGAAGCACATGCGTACGAGAAGGTCAGGGAGAAGGAAGTCATCGACTTTATTTGAACCATATCATATGTCGTATTGGAATGCCATCTGAAATCGTATGTGACAAGGGGAAACAATTTATCGGCAACAAAGTAACCAATTTTCTCGAGGATCATAAGATCAAAAGAATCCTATCAACACCTTATCACCCTAGTGGGAACGGAAAAGCCGAATCGACCAACAAAACCATACTCCAAAACCCCAAAAAAGCTTTAAAATAGAATAATGTAAAGGCAAGGTTTGTTTGAACATTCGAACATAACCTAATTATTTCGTGCTAAGGCATTTCGATCTTTGTGAATATAATAAAGCAAAGGGAAAAATTCAAAAGCCGTGAAAGGGAAAGAAAGCCTTATATATTTATACAAAACTCTTTTTACAAGGGCCAAACAACCCGATGAATTTTTTTATAAAGGCCGAACGGCCTCAACAAAAATGCAAAAAACACAAAACAACTTCGAGCTCCTTAAACCCTCGGAGTCATTATCATCCTCGGGATAAGCCAACCTTTTAGCCTCAACTTCGAGCTCCTTGACGTTCTCGATCTCAGCTGATAGGTCGAAACCCCGAGCATGGATTTCCTCAAGGGCCTCCCTTCAAGATGAAATTTAGCATGCTCGGTGATGGATTTTGCTCGAACCTGAGCAGCCTCGGAATTTGCCTTGTAAATGGCCACCATCTCATCAGCATTGAACTTAGTTACTTTGGCCTCCGACTTGGCCGCTTCAAGATTTGTGGCCAAACTTTCACGATAAGAGATGGCCGAATTCAACTGGGACTGGATCTCCCCAATCTTCTTGGCCTGCGCCAAGGACTTTTCCTTTATACCTCGGAGTTGGACTTCAGCCGAAGCCAGTTGGGCCCGCGTGGTTTCCTTTTCTGAGGCCAGGAAGTCCATGTCTTTTTCCATTATTCGGCCTCCGCCTTTACCGCATCTACCTCTTCCCGGAGCTGACCGATCTTATCAATCATCTGTTGGACCTGCGGGTTTGGGTCGTTAGTCACTATATCCGATTCATCGTCACTAACTTCAAAAATTCTTCTTACCTGCTCAGCCAGGTCGGGATGCTCTTTCCAAGCCACCTCTAACTCAGCCCGGAGGCTCTTAGCCTCCCCTTCTCTTTGCTCAGTAAGAAGTTTGAAAACATCTTTTTTCTCAGTGAACCCTCGAATCTCGGCCTCGTACTGGTTCAGCTCATCCCGGTATCGGAGGAACGTCTCATGGTGGAGTATTGAAGCCAACAAACATAGAGAGAAGAGTTACAATCATCTACAAAATAATCTAAGTACATACTAGAAATTGTTAAGAGGTATATGAGATTACCTGATTTAATGCCTATTGGGCTTCGTTGAACAAACAAGTCACTTCCACCTCGTTCATCTTTGCCCGATCCTCCTTGGTCACCAAGCACCAAAGGTAACTGGCCACCCCCACGGGGGAAGAGAGAACCCGAGCATCTTCTAGAATGGACATAACGATTGACCGCTTCTAGTCAGGATTCAAACTCGGGGCTGGGAACCGGATGACTAATTTCGGGTTCGAGACAGGCCCACTCGATGGAATCTTCTTCGGCACCAGTATATCGCCCAAACCGGTGACGTCCTCCGTAGTGGTAGAGTCTACTCCATCAAAAACGTAGTTAAATGGGTCTACCTCCCTTTGTGGCTCTTCAGTAGATCGTTCTTTCAGCGCCTGAGCATCGGCAATCATAGACTTAGTAGATAATGGCGAACAAGAGAGGTGTATCACTCTTTGAACGCCTTTTGGAGCACTGTCTGATGTCCGGGAAGAACCGGCTACAATCTCATTATCGACCTCCCTGTCTCGAGGCAAAGTGGTCTCACCTCCTTCTGGTTTAGAAGCTTCGGCTAAAGCTCCTTCTTCGACCTCCCCGAGTCGAGATAATTTAGTTTCAGCTCCCGCCAGTTCGGAGGCCCCTCGTATCACGACACCTGACCGCAGACGGGCACCAGTTTAGAGTTCTCTTCTGCTTATTCTGACTCATCCCTGAGCTAGTGGAGTGAATCCGAAGGGGGCGCCCGAACACTAGTGTTACCCTTAGGTTTACGCACCAGACTTCTTTTTGTTTTATTCTTTTCCGACTTCGGAGAACTTGAGGCCCTCTTCCTTTTCTTCTCATCACCCTGCCTCAGAGCAGGAGACTTGAGAGACACAACCTCGTCACCGGATGGAGGACTCATAGAAACATCCATGGGGAGACCTACAAAATAAAATGGAACTAATGAGAACTCAACGACACGAGGAAAAAATAAAATATTATTAAATGGGAAAAGAAAACTTACCATGGGAACGAGCCTCCCACCGGCCCTTTGAAAGTTCGCGCCACGCGCGCTTGGATTAGGGTTTCTGTGTTTGACATTCGAGAAACAGTTGCACCACAAAACGTCGATAATAAGGAAGGAAAAAGGAAAAACAATAAACAAATCTTTAAGGCAAAGTTATACATATGTTTCATGTTCCATTTCTCATGAAATGACATATCCTCGGCCGAGATTAAATCTGAGGTCTTCACTCGAACGAATCGACCCAACCAGCCACGGTCCTGATCCTCGTCTATACTCGAGAATGGGGCCTTACTGGCCCATCAAACATGTTTTATTAATCCCTCTCGATAGAGTCGAGGACTGTACAAGCGCATGAGATGATCGAGGGCGAAGGAACACCCCTCGATTTTGTTTACAATAAAGTAGAGGAGAATTACTATCCTCTATAAAGAGGGATGAATTTGACCAAGATCCACCTCGTACCTCTTGCATAAGGCAATGATGAACGGGTCTAAAAAACCCAAACGTAAAGGAATAAGTGTAAACATTTAAAAACCCTCCACGTGGGTATTAATTTCTTCCTCAAGCGAAGGCACCACCACGTGTTAATCAGCCCAGTTGCAATATATGGATATTAGCATACGTGATATCCATGATATTCGTGCCTCTAATTGTGACTACCTAATAATTTTGACGAAAATTTCGAATAATATCTGAACACTTGAGTTGTCTCGGGGCAGGTGAACGCCGCATCACGATAAAACTCACGAGTTGCTAAAGCGGGTGGACACGTTTCGAGTTCTCAATCGACGACAGCACATGCTTTTGTGGTACCACTAACAGGTAGGGGCGGTAGGGCAATGGCATTTGGTACACAATGTGTTTATCTAAATCCTCGCACGTGGTACGTTACCGGTACGACTGGCTATTCACCTGTTCTTCAGGGTCTCACTCCCCTATTTTAGTAGACATGAAAACTGTTTCATATGAATTATCAATAGTACCCTTGGTCATTTTTCTCATTACCACTTCGTTTGGTACATTCGAACATGAGATAACGATAATAGTCCGAGATAAAATTTGGAATTGATTTTATTCTATGTTTGCTTTGAAGTACTAAATTGTAGAATTAATTATCTCATATAAAATATAAAACAGCTAATTTCATGAAATATTCTTAGTTAGAAATCCCATCATTGAACCAAATGATTCCTACAAGTGTTAATAATGGAAAAAAGAAGGCAAAAACATGCTTTCTTGCTTGTTCCTAAATGGATGAGTAGTTCCTAATTTTTTCAATTTCTTTAATCGTATTATTTCATTCACCCAACAAGGTTGTAACGTAACTAACTGTTGGGGTACTAATTATGGGGTGTTTGGAAGTATTTTGGTGATTTTGATGGATGGAATATCTTACTAATAAAGCTTTTTGACTTATTGATATTTTTATTATATTATATTTTGAATATAACACAAATGTATTATGGACATCTTGAAATTAAGATAGAAGCCATGCAACACTTTCGAATTTATTTATTTTAGAAAAGGGGATATTTAACACATGTGACGATTTTTTTTTCTTTTTTGAGAAGTTGAAACTTAGAAGAAAAGGAGAGTTTTTGTAATTAATTACTCCATCTCGTTTACAATAAGTGACCAGTTTTCTTTTTTATTTTGGTCAAAAATAAGTGTTCAGTTATGTAATAAAGAAAGAATTCAATTTATTTTTACAAAATAACCCCTATATACATATCTCTAAAAAGTTTTCTTACTCCTCACATTAAATGTTTAATTAGGGGTATTTAGTCATAGTAGGTATTTTTGTATAGAATTTAGTATTTTCTTAATTGACGTGCTAAAAGCAAATTGATCACTTATTGTGAACCGGAGGGAGTACTAGACTAGATTGATGCAACTTTTCAACATAGTGTGTACAATTTTCAAATAAATAAATAAACAAAATTATCGCTCCCTCCGTTTACTTTTACTTATCCATTATACTAAAATATATTTTCACTTTTACTTGTTTACTATATTAAATCAAAAGAAAGAATTTTCTTTTCTATTTTACCCTTATCATTAACTACTTATTTCCCAAATCATTTCTCAAGACTTTTGAAAATACTATCATTATTATGGATGAAATTATAATATATACTTTATTATTGTTTACCTTCAAAATGGGAGAACAATTAAATTTATAAGTGGTTTTAAGAATATACGTAAATCAATTTGACACAAAGCGATAGATTGAATTATAAATAAAGCAAACATTAATAAAGTAAATTCAAACTGTGTGACTTGAACAGTTATCCCTCGAGAAATAGATCTCACTCGAACTCAATAAGGTCCAAATGATGTCAAATACAGAAGAACAGAAGCTTGCAGAAAGAAAATAATATTATAAAGCTTTTGAGATGCGTGTTATATCTTGTATTACAAAGAATCAGACTTTATTTATATAGTAGGGGAGTTCTGCTTTAGATATAATTATATAAAAGATAAGAAGTTTCATGATTTGCTAATTAATCGGTCTCTCCTTGATACGTGCCGAGATTCCTGCCACGATATCTGACCGGTAGCGAATATTTCGGCCTTCTGTTATTGGGTCTGATAATATTTCCTCGAGCTTATTCGGAGTCGGGGTTGGTTGTGGAGTCACTGGCTCGAATATCGTCGAGACGTATGTTTTGACTTCGTACGTTGGTTCGATGAACCTGAGGTCGATCGTCAATCTATCTCGTTTTGGTTCCGATATGTCATGCAATAGATGAGCCCGGTTTCGGCCGTATACAAATAATCCCCTCATTTTTCGGAGTGTTAACGACAAGAAACCATATGAGCCCCTGATCCTGATCTCGATACATTGCATTAGAAACAACAAAAATAGATGAAACATCTCGTCAATCACATCTTAATGGCATTAAATGTTTGTCGGTCGCTGGTTGGCACTATATATACTCCATCTTTCATTCATTCAAACTTTACGTTTAAACCTCTAATACTCTTGTTCTTAAAAAATCTTTGTGTACGACTAAAATCGGGAAGATCGATTTTATATTTATTGTGGCATTTCGTGGACCATCCGCATAAGGCTCGAAGTGTTGTGCGAGGCCCCACCCCGAGCACCAGCCTCGAGGCGACACAAGTCAGTGACTGTCACAACACGTAACCCGAGAGCGAGCGCGGCCAGGTCTGCAATGAAAGTACAAGTCCGTACCGTGACATTAGACAACTGTACCAACTATCATATTTTGTAATAAATGTTTGTGTACTATGTTGGGATTTCCCCTCTTATATAAATAAAAGGGACCCTTATCACTTTTTGGCGAACATGATATTTAATACGAGGAACAAGAACATTCTCTGCTTTGTACTCAAACATTCCCTATTGTCTCTTTGTTAGCTCATTTTACTTACATTCATTGCATTTCATCAATTGTTCTTCATTTATAGATTGTTATTGATTATAAATAGAATACTTCGAAGCCCACAAGGCTGATATAGCTTCATCGGTTGTCCACCGTTAACCCCGAGCCTTGATCTCGAGGACCCGACTAGGCCAGCATCGAATCTCCGATTGGAGGCAGTCTCGTTTGCTTATTTTCGATTTCATACTGCTCTTACTCCATTTGTTTCAATCACGCTTAGCATCAACTGCTTATCAACTAGCATTAAAATAAATTATATATTTTTAGAACCACAAATCAAATTTAATTGTAGTTACCATTTTCACGGTAAATAGTTTGGCGACCATCGCGAGGCTAAAAATAATAGTGATTGTTTTAGTGCTGGTTCGCTGAAAAACACAGGTTACTTTTCACGCTTCTTCTTGCCCGAGAATCTTTGATTTCAGGTCAAAATGTCTGACTCAGCGAATGCATACGAAAGCAGCAGCTTTGAGGAATTTGGAGAGAATGATGTAACCATCCCAAATGCTAGTGTACCGTCGCAAAACCCCAATAGCATAGTGGAGCTAACCCCTAAGGAAACGGACTCAAGGAATGACCAGCACGACAACGTCGGCTCTCACACTGACAGGAGCGCGCACCGAGAAGGCCAACATAGAGAGCGGGAAACTGCCGCTCAAAGGAAATGAGTGGTCAGTCTCCAAGTGATCTTCGAAATACTCCAGGCACAACAAACAGTGATTACTCGATTGCATAACCATCAGAAAATCTCGAGCGTATCAGCACCAGGGACAGCCTCCCGAACCCGACATGTACCGGAAAGGTCGGGAAATAAAGGGTCAGCAGTCGATCCCACCGTTGTAAGAATACTCGAGGTTCTCACCAGGAGAATAAAGTCAAGGCTCCCAGAGAGAAATCCAGGGCCACGGAGATGTATTGGTAAAACAAAAAGCCTCATATGTGTACAAATTCTGGATGACTCAGCCAGCCAGGTGGACCAAATAAAACATCACACATGGACGTGCGAATAAAAAGAGACACGGGATAAAAGAGGTACGGTCAATACAAAGAATTAGCTACGGAAAGATCATCAA